>ML677379.1:338721-370735 GCA_007922305.1 Dermatemys mawii
TGGTGTGGATGGGGACAGATGGAGGGCAGTGAATGGGGATGGATGGAAGCGTATATGGGGGAGAAGATGGTGCGGATGGGGATGAATGGAGAGGTACCTGGAGAAGATGGTGTGAATGTGGACGGATGGAGGGCAGTGACTGGGCTGGATGGATGGAGGGGTGTGGATGGGGATGTATGGAGAAGATGGTGTGGATGGGGATGGACACAGGACTGTGGATGGGGATGGATGCAGGGTGCATGGGGGGATGGATGTAAGGACAGCGAGAGCACAGTGAAATGGGGGAAGGAGATTGTATAGTTGTGTGGGATAGGATCTTAGGCGTGCATGTGTGGAGTTCGCACAGCATGTGAGGTGTCCATGTGCACACATAAGCATGGAAGACACCAGTGTGCAGGGGGTGTGCCTGAATGTGCAAATTCCTGGCATGTGCTACCTGGCTGCTCTATTGGGAGGGGCTTGGCACGGTACTGGCTGGGAAGAGGCAGCCCAGGGGTGGGAATAAGCGAGGAGATCAGGGAA
This sequence comes from Dermatemys mawii, assembly GCA_007922305.1. NCBI lineage: Eukaryota > Metazoa > Chordata > Testudines > Dermatemydidae > Dermatemys > Dermatemys mawii. The sequence goes on from ML677379.1 coordinate 339,244, forward strand.
GGGGGCATGATTGGGCCTCCTGCTGTTCGGAATTGCTAGTGTGTCAGGGACGATCCAGCATGTGTATGACGCACCCCTCATGATGACCCATGCCATGCCCCTGATGATTACCCACAATTCTGCCTCTGCCTGCCAAGCATAGACCGACGGGCGCTGGAGAGTGACTAGTCCAGGGTGGCTTCCCTGCTGCGTCAGGCAGAAGGAGCACACGCCAGTGTGTGGTTGTGGGAGATACCTCTGTGCACAAGTGTGTACAATGTGTGTCAGTGTGCCTGAGGCATCTGTCCCAGTGCTGGGACCTATTCTCCTGCTGCTGTGTGTTCTGGGAATGGCTCTGGCCAACTGCCTATGTGTACATGTGTGTGTGTTTGGACACCAGTGGTGTTTGTGTACATCTGTCTTCGCATGCCTGTTTGTGCACGAACTTGTGTGCATGCTTGCGTGCGTGTGCATGTGTATGTTTTTGCATACCTGTGTGCGGGTGTACAGATGTGCATTCACATTTCTGTGTGTGTGTGTGTGTGTGTGTGTGTGTGTGTGTGTGTACGTGCACATGCGCTCAAATGGGTGTGCATGTACATTCATCGCCAGCCCTGAATGGATTTGTGGGCAGTGGTGGCCAGGACTGGTTCCCCGCCTTGTCCCCCTCATGATGCTCTGTCCTTGGGAACTAGCTCAGATTCTCTGGGCCAGGCGGAGATGCCAGCTGACCCAGGGAACAATTGGCAGGTTGGCAGCCCAAGTCCGAGGGGAGCAAATCCCCTGCTCCTTCCCAGGAGCCTGACCCCTGTTAAACTTGCCTGGCTGGCTCTTGGGTGGTGGTTTGTATGTGATGCAACCAGAGATGATGGGGAGTGGTGGGAATCTACCCACCCAGGACAGAGAAAAGCCACGGGGGTTTCAAATACAAATGTGGCATCATCTCCCCATCCCCAGCATTCCCAGGGGCCAAGGGAGCTCGGTGGAGGCTGGAACCAACTTGTAACCCCTGATCTTCCCCCGGAACTTCCCCTGACTCCCCAACTCTGCAGCTGGCTGGAGCAGAACCAGAGGGCAGAGACCCAAGTGGGTGTCATAGGGCCCATACTGCTAAGGGCTGGGGGCAGGGGGATTCTCCCAGGGCAGGGAAGCAGGGCTGATGCCACTGCCTCCAGGGCCTTGAGAAAGAGAATTTCAGATCTATTGCCTACTCTGCAATGGGCATCTTATACCTGTTCCCTGCGAGGAACTGCCTCCTGTTCCCCTACAAACACCTCAGATTTCTCCCTCCCCAGCACCTCTGATCCTCTCCCTCATTAGAAACCCGCAACCCTCTGGCACCTCAGCGCCCCGCCTAGGATCTGCCCACCCTTCCTGGGCACCTCTCCAGATACCACAACCCCAGCTACGGACTGTCCCGCTCAATGTTCTCCTGCTAGGAAACCACTCCCCTGGTGTATCTGCCTTTTCCCACCACCAAACGCTGGGATGCCCTATAATGCCCAAGAGTTTCTCTCTTGTTCCACGGTGGGTGGTGACTTTACCCAGGATCCTTTGCAGGGGGGGATGGGCACATATCAGGGCTGATTCCGATGGGTGGTGGCATTACCCAGAATCCTTTGCACGGTGGGCAGGGATGAGGGCTGGTTGTCACCTCCACTGCTGAGGGGGCACACAGGCCGGGCGTTGGGGCAGGGTGGGCGGCAGGGCTGACGCCCAGCCTTACCTGCTGGGTAGCGCTCGTTGACGGGCCAGTTGTCCACCTGCAGTGTGGCATTGCCCCCGCTCCGGGTGAAGCGTACCACGTGGTACTTGCCGTCGTTCACCATGGCATTGGTCTCCTCAATGGTGATGTCATCCGTGCCCACGTTGAAGATGACTCCAATTGTGCCTTGGTCCTGGAGTGGGAGGAGAGCCATCAGAGAAAGGGGTGAGGGCGGGAGCTGAGAGCCAGCACTCCTGCATTCTATCCTCAGTTCTGGGAAGGGCATGGGGGCTAGAGTGGGAGGGGAAGGGAGCCTCTCCCCATCCTCTGCCATAGGTGCTGACTCCGGGGGTGCTCTGGGGCTGGAGCACCCATGGAAAAAAACAGTGGTTGCTAAGCAATGCTGATCAGCTCCTCCCCCTTCCCCCCCAGTGCTTTCTGCCCACCAGTGATCAGCTGTTCAGTGGTGTACAGGAGGTGCTGGGGATGGAGAAGGGGTGGGGCTTGGGGAAAGGGACAGAGTGAGGACAGTGCCTGGGGCAGAGTGCAGGGGGTGGAGCACCTCCTGGTAAATCACAAAGTCGTCGCCTCTGCCCCCTGCAATGATTCTCCCTTCCACGTGGCAGCTCGAGCCCGTAGCATTTCTCAGGCATGGCTTTTCAAGGCCAGAATGAGGCCCACCCTGGGCTGAGAAGCAGCTGCATCTGGGGTGAGGCACCAGGGCTGTTCAAATGTCACAGCGATTCTGCAGACAGGAAGTAGGGAGAATCTCCTGGCTGATAGTGGGGAGGCCAAATGGGATCACGAGTGCGAATTTGGACAGGGACCAGAATTAACATCCCCTGGTCTGGGGGCAGGACCAAGGACCTTCCCTGAGCACAAGTTGGAAAGAGCTTGGCTTGGTATTTCAGTGGAAAAATGGAACATCACCATGACAGCACCCCCTATTCAACTGCATCCCACTCCCAGCAGCACAGCATCCCATCAGTGCCCCCCACCCCACTCCCAGCCCCACAGCACCTTCCAGCCTCTCACTCCATTCCCAGCCCCACAGTGTCCCACCAGCCCTGCCCCACTCCCAGCAGCACAGCATACCGCCAGCCCCACATTGTCCCTCTAGCCTCCTGCCCCATCCCAGCCCCACAGCACCCTGCAGCCTGATTTCCAGCTCCACAGCACCCCTACAGCCCCCCACCCCACTCCCAGCAGCACTGTGCCCCTCCAGCCCCACAGCGCCCCTCCAACACCCTGGCCCTATCCTAGCAGGACAACATCTTTCCAAGCCCAAGCTCCACTCCCAGCCCCAAAGTGCCTCTCCAGCCCCCTTCCCACTCCCAGCTCCACAGCATCCCTCCATCCCCCCAGCCCCATTCCCAGCAGCACAGCGCCCCTCCAGTCCCCCGCCCCACTCTCTGCAGCACAGTGCCCTGCCAGCCCCACAGTGCCCCTCCAGCTCCCCACCCCACAGTGCCCTTCTAGTCCTCCACCCCACTCCCTGCAGCCTAGCATCCCTCCAGAAAAGGTTCAAAAAAGGGCAACAAAAATGATGAGGTGTATGGAACAGCTGCCATATGTGGAGAGATTAATAAGACTGGGAGTTTTCAGCTTGGAAAACAAATGACTAAGGGGGGATACGGTTGAGGTCTCATATCATGACTGGTGTGGAGACAGTAGATAAAGAAGTGTTGTTTACTCCTTCTCATAACACAAGGACTAGGGGCCACCAAATTAAATTAATAAGCAGCAGGTTTAAAAGGAAGTATTTCTTCACACAACGCACAGTCAACCTGTGGAACTCCTTGCCAGAGGATGTTGTGAAGCCAAGACTATAACAGAGTTCAAATAAGAACTAGATAAATTCACAGAGGATGGGTCCATCAATGGCTATTATCCAGGATGGGCAGGAATGGTGTCCCTAGCCTCTGTTTGCCAGAAGCTGGGAATGAGCGAAAAAAGATGGATCACTTGATGGTTTTCTGTTCTGTTCATTCCCTCTGGGACACTTGGCACTGGCCATTGTCAGTAGACAGGATACTGGGCTAGACGGTCCTCTGATCTGACCCAGTAGGGCCATTCTTATGTTCCAGCCCCACAGTGCCCCTGGAGACCCCCTGCAGCGCAGCACCTGTTAATGACCTCCAGCAGCTCCGTACAGCACAGTGCCCCCTACTGAGCCCTACTTCACTCCCTCCAGCACAGTATCCCCTACAGCCCCACTCGCTGCAGCACGGCCTACACTATTGAGGCTCTGCCCTGCTCCCTACAGCACAGTGCCCCCTACAGCCCCACTCCCTGCAGCACAGCTGCACTACTGAGGCTCTGCCCTGCTTCCTACAGCACAATGCCCCCTACTGAATTCCTGGCCTACTTCACGCAGCACAGCGCCCCCTAGCACCGCACTGGGGTTAGCAATGACTGTGTGGGGAGAGTGCCACCTCCATACAGCACAGTGCCCTGTAGCGGTCAGCAGTGAGTCTGAGTGGAGAGCAACCCTGGCTGAGCCCCCCACAACCAAGGTCTCCCCTCCAAGCCCTGATTGGGTCTGTCTCTGCTTAGCGAGGCAGCCCAGAGATGCGTGTAAGATGGCTGCATGAGGACAGCCTTGGGGAAGCGTCGGCTCTGACTCCAAGTCTTGCTGGGGAAATGGGATTTGTTAGCCAGCTGCTTGAGAGATCCATTCCCAGCAGCCTATGCCAGACACAACCACCCCCGCAGCTCAGACCTGGGGCCAGAGTCCTTGCTCCCTTACGCCAAGCTAAAGCGAGAGGAAAAAGTCCTCCCCAAGATGGGCATCCAGCCTTTCTGCTCTAACCACTAGATCTCCCCCTCTCCTAAAGCTGGGGATAGAACCCAGGAGTCCTGCTTTTCTCTCCAGCCCTGAGTCTCTAATCCCCTGATGGCGCCAGCCCCTCTCCGGCTAATTCACTTGGGCTGCAGAGTAATCGAAGCCCCTTTAATCCAGTTCTGGGAGCCATCGATTGAAATTTCAGCCCTAAGCTCGTTTGCGTTGTCAATACGTTAACGATCAGGGCTCGTCTGCGGCAGAGCGGGAATGGATCCAGCCCCGGAGCCAAGCACAGCACTGCGCATGGGCTGGGAGCCACTGGCTTCCACCCAGCACCTCAGCCTTAGGGCATCGGGGGGGAGGTCTGGCTCTTTCACTCTGGTCATGTGCACGTGTATATTTCTCTGTGCTGTTGTTTGTCCGGGAGCGTGTGTCTGATCATCTCTGGGTGTGTGCGCTTGTCTGCGCCTGTGTGCGTTTCTATCTCTGTGTGCAGGCGTGTCTGGGACAGTGTGTGTTTCTGTTATCTGTGTGTGTGTGTGTGTCTGGGACTGTGTGTATATTTCAGTTATCTCTGTGTGCGTACATGGTGTGTTTTCAGTAGTCAAGTCAGTCACAGCGGCTGTTCCCTCTGGACTGCACCTGCCACGGGGTAATAAAGATCTTGAAATAAATGGTAGAGATCCTCGGGCTCATAAGGTCCTGGATTCAAACAGGATGGGATGCTGGGCACCACCCTTGACACCAGCTGGGGAGCACAGCCAGCACGCCAGGCAGGGACTGCTCACTGGCCCAGGGCACCAGGGGCTAAGTGGGAAGGGCTCAGACTGAATGAATCCCTAACTAGCCACTGCAAAATGTGCACCTCTGCCCGTGCGCCCCAGCCCCAAGACATTCTATCCCAGCTCTGGGAAGGGAGTGGTGTCTAGTGACTAGAGCAGGTGAGCTGGGAGTCAGGACTCCTGGGTTCTATGCCCAGCTCTGTCACTAACTTCCTGCAGGAGTTTAGCTCGGGCCCACGGAGTCATCTGACCATGTTGGATCCCAGATGGTTTTAACCCAGTCTGGTGTGGGCTTAGTTTTTCTCTCCCGCCAAATGTTTATTTATTGGCCCACGTGGTTCTGAAATTTGGCTCCCTCTGTCCTGTTACACCCTGGAAGCAGTTCCCGGCCTTGGGCCCCCTCAGAAAGCTGAGCCACCACACACATATGTGCAGGCTCTGCTGCCTTTGCAGTTGGGGGCTGGTGCAGCACTCAAGGGTTACAGTGCTAACCAGTGCTTAACGGCACGCTGCAGGATGGGCTGCTGCATCCCAGCTATTATGGCACTTCATGCTGCTTATTAGAGCTGTGGATATAATTACTGCATTACACGGGGGTTATTACAGCCCAAGGGGGTGGAAGTAATGCCCTGCCTGCTGTTCGGCTTGCACGAGCAGCGCGGGACAGGGCAGTGCACCTGGGGGACAACTGCTGGGCACATATAAAGCATTGCTAGCGGGAGTAGAGTAGAAGCGTTGGCATGGCTGCACCTGTGGGGGTGGGGCTCGCAATACTGCACTTCCAAGACAATGCATGCAATATGCAACAGCTGGGCATTATACACAATGTGAACCCCCAGAATGATGCACGGACTGTTGCACCACCAATGCAATGCATGTCCTATGCAGTGCCAGGGAGATACGTGTACTAGAGACAGACAGAGAGATCCATGGAATAATGCACAGTAGGGACAAAGCACGAAACATGCAATTAGAGGGTGTTATGCACTATATGGACCACGGGGGCAATCCATGGAACATGTAGTGAGAGGGTGTTACTTGAAATACTGAGCACCAGAGCAATACATGGATTATTCCATCAATGAGGTAATGCATGTAGGGCATCACATGCAACACGGGGTCAGTATATGTAACATGGCTTGCTGGTGCAGTATATGTAATGCCATTGCAGAGGCAAGGGATACAATAATGTGAAGCCAGGGCAGTATACACAATATGGACCACTGGGCCACCATATGTGGTATGCACTGCTAGAGCAATGCACACAATAATGCAACACTAAAGCAGTGCATGGTATATGGACCACTGGGCTGGTATACATAATACTGACCACTGGGGCAATGCACGCACTCCGTGCTCCTACATCAGCATCCACTCTCTGCCCCTTTTCATGAGATCTTGGTGTGGAAAATTACTTGACCAGAGAAACTTTGACTAGAGAAATGTGAGCAAAAAACATACTACTGTACTATTGACCTAACCCACTCTTGACCCGCCCCTGTCTTAATTTATAGAGATAGCAATTACTGAACTTCCTTTGCCCTGTTTCACAGCTGTGGTATTATCTTATCTCCCAGACCTTGTTTATAGTCTTGTAAGAATTTTAGAATTTTTGACCTAGCCTTGATGTAATATGTAATCAATGACCAATAGAAGTGTCTTTCTTTGTTATACTAAAAGGTATAAAACCCCATGTACTGCAATACAGGAGCATTCCCTTCTTGCTTTTGCTTGACTGGAATCCTGCTATAGCAGAAATAAAGATCATCCTACTGGGGTGCCTTTGTCTTTTACTTCGGTCTAGTTCATTTTATTCCCACCTGGGAACGGGCCTGGAAACCCCGAGGAGGGGGGTTTCCCACCACAATCTGATTAGCTCTGCAACAGCCTGATATCTGCGCAGCCACAGATGCTTGTCCTGGTGGCATCACTACCCAGTTAGCATGTAACTCCTCAGAGTTAGGGAGCCAGCACAGTAGTGGGGAGGGAAAGATGGGGTAGGGAATTAATGGGAGGAACTTGGAGGCCAGAGGGAGAGGAGATGGGGGAAGAGGGGAAGGAACGATGATGGGAGGGAAAAAAAAATCTGAGGGATGAAGAGGACTGGAGGAGAGGGTGAGAGACACAGCCCTGTGCAGCCATGTGATGAGGCTGATAGGAGGAGCTGGGGCAATATTTGGAAAGGCACTGAGGGCAAGGGGCAGTCGTCCCTTGCAGGGGCTGAGGGTCACTCGGGGGAGATTTAAGCTGCTTCCCAGCATCGGCAGTTCAAAGAGGACGGGGGAGTGAACAAACTGAGAAAGCCGAGTGGCAAGAACACCAAATAAAGCCCTGGAACAGAGCAAAGCACTTGCTGCCTGGGCGCAACAGCTCTGGCACACCAGCTGTCCATAGTCATCTGCCCAATGCATCTTAAAAGGCCAGCAAGAGCCATTCTAGCCATACCAAGATGGCCACCCCACTGTACAAGGCAACAAAATTGCCACCACCCCTCATTTCTTTTTGCCCACTAATTTTGTCTGTCTATTAAGCAGCATGCTCCCCAAAATGTCCACCAGCCACACCAAGCAACAAAATGGCCACTTCCCCAATGTCTGCTTCACAGTGGTCTGGTCCCATCTATTAACATTACCATCTTCCCAACAAACAGTATGATCCCCAAGATGGCTGCTGTGCCACACAAGGCAACAAAATGGCTGCCAGCCTGATGTCTGCTTGCTGACCAGTTATGTCCATTTGTCTGTCTGTTAAGATTACTAGAAACGTGATCCTCAAGATCACTGCAATGCCATGTGAAGCATCAAAATGGCTGCCACCAGGTAGATTCCGAGGCCTGGCTGCCCATTAATCTTGTCCCTCTGTCTGTCTCAATAAAGCACTGGAAATGCTAAGATTAACCCACCAAGGAGCGTGCTCCAAAAATAGTTGCCGTCACCCATGTCAAGCAAGACAAGAAAATGGCTGCCATTTCAATTAACTCTGATATCTGCTGGCTACTCCTGTCTGTCTGTCTTTCTGCCAAGAAAACACCAGAAATGCTCATATTACGATCTTCCCAACAAGAAGTATGATCTTCAAGTTGACTGCTGCCACCTACACCAAGCAAGGCAACAAAATGGCTGACCTTGCGGTGGTGAATTGTGACATCTGGCTGCCTGCTAGTCTTGACTGTCTGTCTTTCCTTCTCTCAAGAAGACACCAGAAATGTAACACTATGATCTTTCCAACAAGTATCTGGTTCTTCAAAGAGGGGGAGGTGTACCATCACCCAAGCTATGCAAGATAACAAAATGTCCGCCTCCTCAGTCAAGCTCAGGCAGCAGATTGTCTGCTATTCCTGGCCATCTATCTGTCAAGAAGCCATTGGAAATGTTAATATTTTGATCCTCCCAACAAACTGTATGTCTCTCAAGATGGCTACTGACAAGCAAGATACCAAAGTGGCCACCACTTCACTGAACTTTGACATCTAATCTTGTCTCTTTGTCTGTTTCAGGAAGACACTGGAAATATGAGGACTGGGCCCTTTCCAGTTGTGCATACAACCACAAAATGGCTGCTGCTGCTCACACCAAAGAAAATGGCCACTGCCTCAGTGAACTGCCCACTAATCTCATCTGTCTGTCTCAAAGAGATACTAGAAATATAAAGACTCTGGCCTTCCCAACCAGGCATATGACCCTAAGATGGCAGCCATCACCCAGGCCAACAAAATGACTGCTGCTTCAGGGAACTCGGATGTCCAGCAGCCGCTTGTCTTTTCTTCTGTCTGTCTTTCAACAAGGCACTAGGAGTATTAAGACAAGGATTGTCCTGACAAGATGCGTGACCCCAAGATGGCTGCCGACAGTCACGTCAAGCAAGATAAAAGACACTGCCCTAGTGACCTCCAGTACCCGGCTGTCCACTAGCCTTGTCTGTCTACTGCAAGGGGGCACTGGGAATATTAAGATCTTCTTAACTGGGAGTGTGATCCCAAGATGGTTTCCAACAGCCACACCAACAAAATGGCTGCCACTATCTAAGCCACCTCCAAATGAACCCACTTGTCCCTGATTTGGCTGCTTCCCAACAAACAGGGAAGGAAGGGTTTCTTTCCCAGTGCTTCTCAATGCACAGAAAAGCTAAGGACAGTGTGAACCACATTGGAACCCAATTCCTGCTGGCTTCTCCACACTCCCAGGGTAACCCCATCAAGGGGATCCTCCTGAATTCCCCCCAAGATTATGGTTGGGCCCCTGCTTCCTTGCCGGTCAGGAGTGACTGACAGACTATTAGCTTGTCTGTTCGTGATGAGCACTGTATTGGAGCAGGCAGTGTGACCCCCACCATGCCCTGGATGGACCCCCAAGCCAACACTGGATGCTTTGTTCAGAGACATTTATGAGGAGAGAGATGCTTCCCAACGTTCCCTCAGCTCCCATACTGGCAGGCAATCTCATCAGTGCTCCTCCATCCCCTCCAGCCCCTGGATCAGACCAAAGGGCCCTCTAGCCCCGTATCACTCTGTGCCACTGTGGATCAGACCCATGGGCCCATCCAGCCTGGTATCCCACCCCTTCCTGCTGCCCCTGATCAGAACATTGGGCTCATGCAGTCTGGTGTTCTGGGGTGGCACATATTTGAAAAGCCTGAGAACAATCCATTGTGCTGTGGCCTGACGTGCTCAGCCAGCTGTGCGATGCTTTGTGTGGGTGTGCCATTTGTTTGCAAGACCTGTGGTGCCATCTACTAGCCCTTTACAGCACAAGCTCAGTGTGCTGGGGCTGCCAACAGCCACTTAACCTCAGTGGACAAATCAATAGCAAAGTGGTTTTCTGCTTTACTGCCCCTGGCCTGGGACAGGGGGCTATTTCAGCTAGATGTGGAGGAGTCAGGACAGTGCTCTGCAGGGGACAGCCAGGACCTCGCAGGCAGCACTGGCTCCAGTGCGGCACTAGGGGGTGCTGTGCTGCAGGGAGCAGGGACTCCATAGGGGGCTCTTTCCTCTCGCAGTCAGTGCTGGCCCCAATGCCCCAACATGGCCCTAGTGGGCACTGCCCTAGAGGGGTGCAGAAGAATGCAGGCAGCTGCTGATGCTGGGGCAGCCCTTTCCCCCTGAAATGCCCACCCACCTCCAGCTCACATCCTGGGATTCTGCCCATGTGACAACAACAGTTATGGGCATTATATGGCCCTATGCCCAGGATGATGCCAGCTCTGTCTACGCTACCAGTACTACCGCCTGTCGAGCTCTCCATCCCTCCATGGCCGCCCGCAAACATTAACTCCTGGGCCCCTCATACACCCAGTTGGGTTTGGGGTTCTCTTCAAACTCCCTTTTCTGAATCCCTTCTTCACATCATCCCAACTGAGAACTGCAGCCTCTCCCACCATGGATGCAAGAGCAGCCTGCTCTGCCAACTCCCCCACCTCTTCACCTCCTTCCAAACCATAACTAAAGAGGTATCTATAGTCATTTCTCTGTGCCCCGTTCCTCGCACTGTACAGCTTGGCACAGAGGGAGGGCCCCACGCTTGGAGGAGGGAGGGATCTGTGCAGCATCAGGCACAATGGGGCCCCCGATCTTAGTCATGGTCTCTAGGGGTTACCTTAATACATGTATTAATACTAATCTGAGTTTGGGATAAAATGTAGAAACAAAAACTAATAATACAAACTAATAACGGAAATTCACACATCCCCCTAATGAAAATCTCATCTTTCGGGAGGGACGTGGGGCCGTTTATATAGGGATCCCTTGCCTGGTGCTGAGATGCAGCTGCCTCTTGGGTGGGGAGTAGGGTGACCATAGTACAATGAGAATCCCAGCACCCACGGCCCTCACCCTGCACGGGTTCCAGGATCAGAGGCAGTTTGTTGGTAGGAAGCTATTTTGCTCCATCAGTCTCTTGGCTCTGGATGGGTCGCCCGCTGGGCGGCTGAGTGGGATCAATCTCGCTCCATCCAGCTGTCAGGCTGCATTAACAGCTCATTGCTCACCCTGTGGGCGCACCTGTAATAGAGTCATCTTGGTGGGCTGAGTGTTGCCTGCATCGGCGGGTGGGGATTGGGGCAGCCTTGTGCTAGTAGTGCAGTAGCGCTGGCCCTTCAGCACCGCCCATCCCAGCAGGTGTGGCCCTTGCTGATGTCACCTTTGGAGCTGAGGTGCTCCCAGCCAGGCACCAGGACCTTCAGGATCCTTTGGAAGCTCAGCTGGGCAGCGGAGTGATGGTGCGGATGGATATAGGAGTCTGGGGAGGCTGCGGAAGCTGCTCTGACTCGGGCCCTGTGCCCCATTCCCCGTTAAAGGGCAATAAAGGAAAACTGTTAATTAGAAGCTAATGAGTCTGATCGGGTGCCAGGTGGCTCCAAGCTCATTGGTGCAGCTGTAATTACTGTGCCCATGCCAAACACTTCCGGGGCTGCTGGGCAGAGGGGACAGGAGCAGAATGGGATGGGCCATGGCATATTGACCCCACCCTTCTGTTTCACAGTGGAACTGACCACCCCTCCCTCCCAGGAGAAATCTCGGTCCTGCCCCTCCCCTCCCCTCACTTCCACTACCCACCCCTCTACCCTCCCCCCAGCAGATGTGAAATCTCTCTCCCATTCACCCCTCCAACCTCCCATCTTGTCCTTCTCCTTGCCCCATCCCCTGTACTGCTTGCCTGTGCCCAGCCCCAGCGATGATGGGCCCAGGACAGAGGCAGATCTGTGCTGGCTCCCACACTAGCAGGTTCCCCTCTGGCGGCAGGTTATTAATAAGTGATGGGCGAAGATAGCTGGGAGTCCTGGGGGCAGAACTGCTACTCAGACATTCAGCCACAACCCGGCGCCATCCCTGGGACTCAGCTCAGAATCTCACAAGAGGGCACAGACCATGGAGATATGCAAACTTGTGCTGGGGATGCCTGGCAAACCAAGGATAGAACCCAGGAGTCCTGACTTCCAGCTCTCTGCTCTAATCACTAGACCCCACTCCCCTCCCACAGCTGGGGAACAGAGCCCCGGAGTCCTGGCTTCCAGCCCCCCACCCCGCTGCTTTAACCATTAGATCCCCTCCCCGAGCTGGAGACAGGGCTGCAGAGAGGATTTGGGGACCCTGGGGCAAAATCAGAAACTTAGGCCCCCCAACTTTTCCAACAAAATTATCACTGAGGGGGGCTCGGGGAGCGGAGAGGGGTAGGAGGGTGGGCCTGCCCTGCACTCGCCACACATCAGCTACATTTTATCCCAAACTCACAGCCTGTCCCAGGGGGCTGGGCTCTGCTCCCCAGTCTGAGCCGTGGCACACAGGGTCACGGCAGAGGTGGCAGACCAGACCTGAGTGGCACTGTGACCCTGTGCGCCACTCAGTTTGGGGGCCTTCTCAACTGGGGGTTCTGAAGCAAAATATCTCCCTCTTTGGGTGGCCCTGGCTGGGGATAGAACCCAGGAGTCCTGACCCCCATTCCTCCCCTGTTCTAACTACTAGACCCCACTCTCCTCCCAGATCTGGAAATAGGCTCTCCCACATTACACCACATGCCCTTCCCATTTACTAACAAAAGCTGTGTTGTTATTGTGTTTCTTTTTCCTCCATCTTCTAATGAACCAAGAAAAATCCATGTTTCTTTTCCCCCTGAAGCAGTGTTTTTAGCCACGCTGAATCTGTGCTGAGAAAGTCAGCCCTGGGGAGCTTTATCCCACAGATTCCATGGATCTCGGGGGTGGGGGTGGAGATGGAGGGGGTGGTGTCTGTGCAGTGCCCAGCACCCCAGGGCCTGATTTCACTCATGGTCTGCATGGTGCCTGGCACAACAAGGGCTCTGATCTCTGCCAGGAGGAGGGGAGTTGTGCAGCACCCAGCCCAACGGGGTCCCCAGTCTGAGTTGAGGGGTGTCTGTGCTCCTGGCACAATAGGACCCCTGATCTCAGGTAGGGTCCCTCCCACTTAATTATTATTCCAATTTAACAAACCCTTCCAAAAAGCTGAGGCGCTCGGCAAGATGATAACCCAGAAATCTCTCCTGGCTGCCAATGAAACTTCGATAATGACAATAAAGCAAGAATGGAGATTTCCAGCCCCTCCTCCTCTTCCGTTAGCAATCTAAAAATATGCCGGCTGGCGCAGAGGGCTGGCTAGCTGGCACGCTGGCACTCCTGACTGTCAGTTACACTGAGCAGGTCAGGCCTCCATGGTCCAGACAATTAGAGGGCTCACCTTTTATCAGTGCTTGTGACTCAAGAGGGCTCCCAAGACTCGGGATAGGTTTTCTTCCCATTCGCATCCCCATGCTTTCTCTTGAAAGTGGGACGTAATTGTAACTGGCAGTGTCACATCCCTGGGCCGTCTGTCGCAGGGACGACTGAATTATATTTACCACTTGGTTAGGCACACGAGTTAGCTCTTTCTGCACCAATTCGCTCAGCGGCACCACGTGAACAGACACCGGAGGCCAGGGTGAGGGGCACAGCTGGCAGGCAAAGTGGCATGGGGCTCCCCTGTCCACACCCCATCCTGCCCAGCGGCAGGTGGGCTCAAGGGCTTAAGGCTGTGGTGATGCAGGTCACCCCAGAGATAGAGAGAGGATAGAGATAGCGACAGGAACACGGGGTCTATTTCTGTAGGATACATCATAAAAATAGTGCCCCCGCTGCAGTGTGAAGGGTTTATTAGGCTTCCTTGGGGCCAACTGGTGTAACTGGGCCACTCGTATGAACTGTGGTCAGCCCTATCAAATCTTCACGCCACCCAGTCGCAGCAGCCCTGTTTACAGTTACCGTCATAAACCATCAGCGACTGGGCAGGTCTGACCCCAGCCAGTAGGAGGCAGTGCTGCGCACACAAACAAAGGGTAGAGAACTAATAGGAGCAGGTCAGCTAGAAAGTGGCCCTGGGGTCTGGGGCTCAGCACTGACTGCAAGAGGAGAGCATCCCCTACTGAGCCCGGCCCTGTTCCCTGCACTACAGCCCCCCCAGTGCTACTCTGGGGCATTGGGCCCAGCACTGGCTGGGAGGGAAGAGCATCCCTGCCCTGCTCCTCCTGGCAGCACTGTGGGTCGTGGTCCTTGCCTTAGCCATCTCGCACCCCAGCACTGGCTGGGCCCAGCCTCATTTGGCCCAGGGGAACAAGAAACTGGGGGAGAGGGATAAACCACAACCCCCATCTCCTTCAACCAGACACTGTTAATGTTTGGCTTGAAAGGCGTTGTTAAGGTTCAGGACGGCAGCAGCAATTCAGCAGGGAGAGCACACACCCCTCCCTGGATACATCCACACCCTCACACTCCTCCCCAAGTGTGCACACACACAAAAACTCCCCTCCCCAACTATGCACACACACACATGCATGACCTCCCCCCCAGCACGCATACACACACAGATCCCTCCCCGGTACACGCACGCACACGGCTGTGCTCCAGGCTCCACGCAGAGGGCCCTGCATGAGGCAGGTGCAGGGAGCTGGTTAACATGCAGCTCACAGAGGCCCCATCAAGCTCCTCTCTGCCTCTCCTTTGTGCAGCAGGCGTGGCACGGAGGCGGTGTGGGGTGGGGGTGAGCGATGACACAGCTGCCGTGGGGTGACAGCCGCCCCCACGCACTGCGGGCTCAGCCCCACGCACACACTATTCACCCTTGCCTTTCCTCGGAGGGCAGGCCTGATTTCAAGCCCTGGGCATGGGCTGGATGGTGGGGGAGAGAATCCTACCCAGGGTCGGCAGGACGCTCCTAACAGGCCCTTCAGGCCATGAAATCTCTCCTGGGCTCCGCTGTGAGGAGAAGCAGGGTTCCAGGGAAAGAGGCACTGGGCAGAGATGGAGCTCCCCTACCAGTGTCAGCCACGCCAGGGGGAGCAAAGCAAGGGCTAGAACCCAGGAGTTCTGCCTCTACACATCCCCTCTGCTCTAACCCCAAGCCTGGGGAGGGAACCCAGGACCCAGTGCTCTCCTCCTGGCTGAGAGGTTCCTCAGTAGCTGACTCCGGACCAATGAGTGTCGATACTGGAACCCCAGCAACAACTTACAGCCCCTTTACGGGGTGGGAAATTTAATAACAATCCACTGAGCTCACACTGAGTCCCCCCGTCCAGCACTGACCTGGGAACAGGGAGGCACCGGGAGCGCACCGACCCCACCCCAGAACAGGGTGCATACAGGCTGGACGGGCAAACTAAGACGCACGTCTGTCTAAGAGGTCTGCTCTAGCTCAAGTTGCCTCCGGCTGGATGCAGGGATCTTGTGGAGGGAACCCCTGGCTGGATTATACAGCCCAGACCAGGCACTCAGAACAGCCTGCCCAGCCTTACCAATCCCCAATGCTAGGAGCCGCAAGCCAAACCCACTCCAACAGAACAAGCAGGGCCCAGCCAGGAGCCAAATTCACTATTTAAAGGGGTCTTTTGGCTGGGGCAGCCTGTGGGGAAGGGAAGAGAGGAGTGATTTCTCTTCCTGAAACCCAGAGGGTTTGTCTTGCAAGCGTCCCTTTACATTCCTGCGTGTCGGTGACCTAGATGGAAAAAGAGCCAGCAATCAGCAGTGCTGGACTTTCACATGCACACAGCGCAGGCACAGCGAGAGACGCAGAGAAACACAGGGCCTGCCTGCCTCTATATATCTTCATCAGACCAAGAGACATGGATTTCTCTAGCACCTTCCACCCTCTCCGCTTCCAAAGCACTCCACGAGCAACATGCAAACCAGACACAGAGATCGCTCAGATGCGGCCACTTGTACAGCGATCTCTCACTAGGGCTCAAATGCAGCTGCCTCTGGCATGCCCTATAGTGGGGGCGCGGGTAGAGATGCTTTGGGAACAGCGATGCAGCTGAGTCGGTGATGTGCGTTCTACAGCTGGTTCTGGGTGCATGGTCTAGTGGGTTAGAACAGAGAGGCTGGGAGCCAGAACTCCTGGGTTCTGTTGTTGGATCCTGGGGGCTCTAGTGGGTTAGATGGGGGTTGGGTATGGACTTCTGCATTCTATCTCCAGCTCTGACAGGGGAGTGGGATTAACTGGTTAGAGCTGGGGGCCTGGGAGCCAGGACTCCCAGATCCTATCCATAGCTCTGGGATTGGGACGGGAATGGGCTTTACAGGGCTAAAGCAGTGATTCCACATTCATCTACATCCCACCTCTTTTCCCTTTCCCAACCTCCTCTCTTTTCCACAAGCTCAGCCTCCACCCAATCCCATCAGACACCATGTCCCCATGGCCTGATTCCCCCCCACCCCCCCGCTCCAGCTGGGATGCAGGTGTCTGGATTCCCACCCCCGCTGTAGTCGGACCCAAAGGAAGCAGCAATCATTGCATAATTCAGGCCCATCACGCTGAGCCTTTTCATCCGGTCGCGTGGGTGTGGGGGGAGATCAGGCTATCGCTCCTCCTCCAGAGTGCTCAGGCCCAAAGATGAGAGCCCCAGTACCGCCTGGGAAATAGGAGGCAAAGAGAAGCCCCTGGGAGATGAGTCTGGTTTAGCTGGTCAGTTCTATGTGGTGGGAGCTGGGATTTGATTCTGAGCCCAGAGCAGGGGACATGACTGGGGGGCTGGATTAGGGTAAACTGTGATCTGGGTCCCTGTTGTGCCAGGCATTGCGCAGCCCCAAACCGTGATCAGGAGGGGCAAGTGCAACAGAACCCTGTCATGATGGGCCCATCCAGTCCAGCACTGCCCCCTCCCCAGCTCTCATTACACAGAGTGAAGGTGCCAGCAGTTTGGATTAAGGGGCAGGGGCTGCTAGCCAAATCCCAGAGTGCCCCACTGACCTGCCAGCTTGGTGGTGGCTTTGGTCAAGTGCTCGGCTGCCTTCCTCATTCCTCTGTTGCAGATGGGGGGGAGGGGGAATCTGCCCCCAGGGACAGAGGGGCCGAGAAAATTACAGAGGCATCACATTTTGTCCATGGTGCTAAAAGGATTACGGGGCAGGATTGGGCCAGTTTGGTTCTGCAGGGTAGGAAGAGCCACTCAGGGAGCCGGTAAAGTGGGGGAGCCTGCCATGGATTCCACCAAAGATCCAGAGATTTGGGGTGTTCCCTGCAGTGACCCCTACATCCCTCCAATGTAAAATCCTTCCCCTCATGGCATCTGTCCCCCCACCCCGGCCACTTGCCCCTCCTGACACCCACTATAACACAACACCTGCCTCTCCCAGCCCTTTGCAGGTGGGAATTCAGCCTCAAGAGGAGGGGGAAGTCCCCATTTCAAGCAGGGGAGAAACCAAGGCATGAAGAGGGACGGGACCAGTCCCTCCCCACCAGGTGAAAGCAGGAAAGCTGAGAATAGAACCCAGGAGTCCTGACTCCCTGCCTATCCCACTTAACCCCCTAAACCCCACAGCCCACTGCCCTTCCTGGAGTCCCTGGTGGTGTATTCAGAGGCAGGGATTGGGATTCTGCCCCATGAACTGGATGGGGTTGGGGGGGCACCTTACTCCTCAATCATGAAGCTCCTTCCAGCTTTAATATGTAATATACCCCTTCTGCCCCACCCCCCAGCACTACCTTCCCCCTCTTCCCCATCCCTGCCACCTAGTCTTCTTCTCCACCACCTGTATTAACATGCCTCACCAAAAAACACCGCTGTGCCCTGCCTCATTCCACGCACTAAGGGGCCTCCAGAATCAGGGTTACTCATGGGGCCTGGAGCTCAAGTCGTCTGCTGGACTGGGCTACTGGTTGAGGGGAGGAGAAATAGAGGCCTAGGGAGCCTTGGCTCACCCAGAGCCTGGTGCATGGGCACTAATGGCCTGAGTGCACAAGAGGGAGACAGGACACCTGGGTTCTATCCCCAGTTCTAAGAGGGGCGTTGGGGGGTAATTGGAGTCAGGACTGCAGGGTCCTATCCCCAGCTACCCCTACCTCCATTTCTACCCCTGATGTATTCCCTCTCTTGCTCCACCCCTGCACACCCCATTCTCTCCTGCTGTGGCACCGAGGCAGGGGAATGAACCCCCTCCCCTTTCCTGCAAAGATGGCCTCTGTTTAAAATCCCATATGGGACGTATGACACATGGTAGCAGTGTTTCCCACGATGACTTTATTATGTAGGATTGGGAGTAAAATAAGAGAAGAGACAAAACCCCCTGACATTTCCTGTGAAGAATTGCTCCACTTAGTAAATTAATTTTGACTCAAATAATTATTTGCCTGTGCAAAACCCCCAGCTATTCATCGCGCTGCCATATAATGAAGTAATTGTGGCATTAGAAATTAATAACTTACAACCAGCTGACAGTCTCTCTATTGTTGCAGGGAACAGGTAGGGGGAAAGCAGAGCTGGGGTTTGAAATCTTCACTCTCCGCCTTTGTTCCAGGAATGAGCAGTTTTGATGCTTCAATCCAGATCCCTTTTGTTGCGGTATTCGTGTCTTTCCACACTGGGTCGTGGCTTTCTTCCCCCGCCATCCTGGTGGCTTCCCAAGAACCCAGGAGTCCTGACTCCCAGGTCCTTCCTCCAACCATGATGAGCCCCGCCTGCCCAGTTCCAGCCCTAGGAATAGAACCCAGGTATCCTGAGCCCCAGCCCTGCAGCTTATCCACTAGACCCACTGCTTCTAACCAGAGCCATTTTATTCAATGTATACTCCCGTGGTCACAGCTGCATGCAAGGGGTCCTGAGCCCAGCTGGGGGGCAGAGAACCAGCCAGTAACATCCCACCCCTGGGGGCAGGGCAGGGAGAGGAATGAGGCAGGCAGTCCTTGAAAACTGGTTCCATTGGCAGGTGATAAATGCCCACCTGCCCCCCACCCCAACAATCTCAACACCCTTCCACTCCTACAATCTACTGCTAAACTTCCCAGGGTCATAATGTCCATCATCTCCTGCAGCACCAAGGGGCAGAGTACATGGGGGTGTGGAGCCCGCTGGGAGCCACGGTGATGGGCTGGGGGAGCTGATGGGGTTAACAGAGTTATGGAAATGCAAGAGCTTGTGCTAAATGTTGTGCTTCATTAGGAAAGAGATGGAGCTATCATCCACCCCAAGTGCCAGGGGCTCTTTGGTGCTGAGATGCAGCTGCCTGTGAGGTGAGGTACAGGGGCTGTTTGTACAAGGATCTGTCACCCAGTGCTGAGATGCAGCCATCTCTGGGGTAGGGTGCGGGGGCTGTTTATACAGGGATCCCTCATCTAGCACTGAGATGCAGGGTGTGAAGTGGATGCCATCTCAGGGTCAGCACTGACTCTGAGGGCCCCCTTGGCTCAAGCCATGCTCCCTGCAGCCCCTTTGGTTCTCTCTGGCCAGAGTTCCATGCCCAGCTTGGGGCTGAGCTGCCCCAGCCGGCTTCCTCTGAGAGGGGAAATATTTTCACTTAAGCCCTCACCTGGTAAAGTTGGTGGCCCTGGGGTTCTCCAGAGCTGGCCCCTGGTGCTGGGGGAAGGGCGGTGAGCTGGGCGATATTCATGTATTAACAGGCCCAAGCCAGGCCTGGAGTCCTATTTGCTAGAGTGAAATTGGCTGCGAGGTGCTCCTCCCCTCCACATTGATCACACCTCAGGACTTCACTGCGAGGCCATGATTTGGGGGACGGGAAAAGAGGAGCCCGGAAGTTGACGCAGGAGGAGGGGGAGGAGGAATGGGAGCTGTTGATCTCTGCACCAGAGTGCCCCTCCTCCCCCAACATGTGCTCCCCTCCCCAGGGTCTCCTGGCCCAGAGCTGAAGCTGATGTGGTAACTGGAGCTGAGAGAGATACAGCAATCTAGGGGGTGCCTGAAGGTACCAGGAGGGTGGGGGACGGGGACGACAGTACGACACAGCACAGCTCACCACCACGAGCAACTGTGCTGCTCCTGCTTGCATGGCCCTACACAGGTGCCCCACCCCCGGCTCCTATCCCCGCCCCCACAGCACTACAGGAACCCCCCTTGCTCCTGTCACACCTCCCTACAGCCCTACAGAAGCCCCCTGGCTCCTATGGCCCCCACCCCCCAGCACTACAGGCGTCCCCCTGGCTCCTCTTGCATCCCCCCACTGCGCTACAGTCCCCGCCCGGGCTCCTATTGCATTCCCACGCACAACCCTACAGGTGCCCGCCTGGCTCCTATCACCTCCCCCTCCCCCACACACAGCCCTACAGGCCCTCCTCGCTCCTATCACCCCTCTCCACAGCCCTACATGTGCCCCTCTGGCTCCTATTGCACCCCCACGCGCAGCCCAACTGGTGCCCCTCGGCTCCTCTTGACCCCCACCTCGCACAGCCCTACAGGCCCCTTGTGCTTCTGGCGACTCCCCCCCCCCCCCGCCCCCCGGCCCTACTGGGGCCCCCCCCCACAACTTCTATCGCCCCACCCCCTGCACAGCGCTACAGGCTCCGCTCCCCTCGGACTCTCACCATGTGTCCTTCACACACAGCCCTGCACACTCAACTCCCACCTCATGTGTCCCACCCCCAGCCCTGCATGCTCATCCCCCCCCCCACCTCTCCACGCACAGCCATGGACATGTACTGGGACCTCAGTCTCAGATAGGAAATTCTGGTGCTACCATAATGCTGCTAATACTGGGGTCCCAATATGGTGTGCCCATTACCAGCCCAGGTCTCCTGTTGCTACCACACACACACACACTAACAGGGCGGCTCCCCCATCTCAGCTGGGGCCTGCCCTCTAAATGCTACCATAATGCTACTAACAAAGCACATGCCATAATGGAGCCTCTAGATGCTCCTGTAGTGCTATTAATAAAGCTCACGCCATAATGTGGCGTCTAGGCACAACCGTAATGCTACTAATAAAGCACATACCATAAAGGGTCTCTAATGCTACTAACAAAGCAGATGCCATAAAAGGGCCTAAATTTCTGTCAGCGAGGCTCCATGTGCAGAGACTGAGGAACATGGTCCTACTGGTGAGGGGCTGGGCCCCACCTTGGTGGGAGAGTCGTTGCTGGCATCACTCCGGCAGCGGAGGCGGAGGGCTGCCGCCAAACGGAAGCCTAAGGGGTATAATTAAGCAGGGAAGGCTGACGAGTGGGAGCAATCAGGGCTCCTGCCGCACCGGCGCGCTCGGCGTAATGCAGTGACAGCTCTAATCACCACGATCAGGGATCACCAGGGACCAGCCCCTGACCTTGCCCAGCAGCAGGGACCCCCTCACCTGCCAGGGCCTCAGCAACAGAGACGCAGCCACTAGCAGGGGGAGAAGGCAATGGATCTGTTCCCCTCTAGGGGGCACCAGCTCTGATCCAGCCCCAGGGTGGAGGGACTGGGACCAGGGACCAGGGACCTTTCCCCTCTAGGAGACATTGACTCAGTTCGAGCTCCCGGAGATAGTATGGGAATGAGTTTCATTGTTGATTGGGGCCCCTTTGTGAGACGAGTTTGCTGGGTCTCAGACCAGCTCCCAGCATGATTCAAGCCCCCACCACACAGAATCCTAAGGCAAGCCTCTGCTTGGTCAGCAGCCTCAGTCAGCAGCCTCAGGGGCCCCAGAGGTCAAGTCTCCCTCTGCCCCCTCCAGGGCAGGGGGCTGCATGCTGGGGAAACGCCACTTGCCACTGCCCCCCACACTGACACACACAGGGTGGTCAGCCTGCAGGGGGTGGGAGGCTGCTCTGAGTCCTGCACCCTCTGTGAATGAAAGCACAGGGCACTTACACACACATTCAGAGACAGACCCCCACTGCTCCATGCACAGTTTACACACACACAGCTACATACATAGCACACACACACACCTACATACATAGCATACACACACACACACACAGAGACCTGTACACACAAATGTTTATACAATCTATCAGATTGGTAGACACACAGCAAACTACACTCCTCTTGTGTATTATACTCATGCAGCCCCACCTCCAGACGTGCACACCAGCCCTACTGTATTATGCACATGCGCCCACCAGCTACCGTGACCCTCCAGCCCCTAGACCAGCCCCACAGCTGGTCTCCAGTGACCCCTACTGTCTGAGCAAGGCAAGGTGCTCCCGCCTCCTGACCCAACTCAGCATCCAGCTATGGGGGCTGGAGAAAAGCCAGACCCCTTGCACCAAGGTGGTGAGGCTGGTGCAATGCCACAGGGTGTGGGTGTGCGGGAAGAATTCCATGAACCCAGCCCTCAGGACTGGGGTGGAGAGGGGGCAGTGGAGGTGGGTTCAGGATCAGGATCTGTTGGCATTTCTGCAGGATTATTAGGAGGACCTAGTGCTCATTTCACTCAACTCCTTCCATGTCCCCACCCCTCCTCCATCCATCTCCTCTCCATCAGCCCTCCTCCATCCATCCACCCATCCTTCCCACCCCATTCTGTCCATTCCCCTCCAGGCATCTATCCACTCCTTCTATCCATCCCTCATTCCCGCAGCCCTCTGCCTCTCCCCCATTCCCAGAGCAAGCGACACAGCAGGACTCTCCTATCAAAGCCCCCAGATTCCCCTGCCGCAGTCGAAAACGCAAAACTGGTTCATCGGGAGATTTTCTCATTCATTAAAAAGTGACTCCAGGCTTTTTGCAGAGATTTCTCTCTTCATTAAGGATTCCAGCTCTGTTGCAGAGCGCTGGGAAGGACGGGGCCCAGCAGCCTGGGTGCGGGGGTGCACGGGCATGCCTCTGAGTGTGGAAATGCACTAGTGGGCATGCTTGCTAGTGCACAGGCCTGTATTTGCTTCATGCCCAGGTTTGCTAAGGGGCACACACAACCCTGGTGCAAAGGTGTACAAGGAGACATCCAGACACCTCGTCCCACTGGCACGCACACATCCTTGTGCTCAGGGCTGCTTGCACAGCTGGGGACACAGGCTAACACGTGCAAAGCACAGCTGTGTGAGGAGGGGTGTGTTTGGGCTGGTGTATCTAGGAGGGTAGGTGTGGATGCCCCCATGTAGCCCCCCATCCTCTGCATACACTGGAAGTTCACTCAAGCATAATGGTGGCATGAGGGGGGGTAGCTGTGCAAATGGCATCCTCATCAGCCCAATCACTGACCTGCCTTCACAGCCCCCTACACGGCACCCGGGGCCTGCGGACAACTGGCACGTGCGGTGCCCGCTCCAAACGCTGTGCCCCTCGCCAGCTCTGAGCTCAGGAGCCAGCTGGGCTGAGACGGCAACTCATCTCTTGGCTATGCAGGATCAGGCTAGGCTGGTAACCGGGCGCACCCCGCATCCCTCCCCCCATTCTGTCCATTCCCCTCCAGGCCTCTGTCCACTTCTTCTATCCATCCATCGTTCTCGCAGCCCCATGCTTCTCCCCCATTCCTGGGGAGCGAGCGACACAGCAGGACTCTTCTAGCAAAGCCCCCAGATTCCCCTGCTGCAGGGAGCAGGGTGAACAACCTGGCTGGGGAACATGGGGCCTGGAGGTCATGACTCCCTTGAGCCAGCCAGGCTCCCCGCCCAGGGATGGGAGCAGACGCCCCCTAGTGGGAAATAGTCCCATGTCCTTTCCTCACCACCAAGCCTCGGAGCCAGAGCGGAGCCAGTACCTCCTGGAAGAGAAGGGCCCATCTTCGTCCATCCACCCTCCCGTAGGCCAGTGCAGCTAACACGAGCAGACAGCTGGGCTGGGAGAGGAGTGGGGCAGGGCTCCTGCTCGGCACACAGTGGCGGTGGGACTGGTGTATAGGAGATGGTCGGTGGGGGCCAAAGAGGAGACACTAACATGCTCTGATGCCAGCCTGGGGGGGGGGGCAGGATGCCAGGCAGTTGGGTGCTGCCCTGAGGGTTGATCCAGATACACCTGTCCAGCTCATATTCTCAGCCACTTGGCAGATGTCCAGGTTGGGGCAGGGGAGCAACTCAATGGGCCTTTCACCTCTAGGGGGCGCTGGTCTTGATCCAACCCCAGGGCCTTTAGTCTCCCTGCTCTAAACACCCCAACCTCTCTCAGAGCTCGGGTTAGAACCCAGCTGTCCTGACTCACAGCCTCCCCCACCCACTAGACCCCACTCCCCTCCAAGAGCTGGGGCTAGAACCCAGGTGTCCTGGCCCCCTCCTTCCATCAGCAGTGCCGTGTGCCTGGATGCAAGGAGCACTCTGGAGCCGTGTGAGATGAGACAGGCAGCTCCATGCCACCAGGTTAGGCTGTCGGCCCGTGTTAGCCTGGTGGGGTTGTGAGGAGGAGGCCGACAGGAGGAGAGTGTGCTGGAGCCCACCCCCAGGGGCCAAGCAGTCATTCCTGACATGCTGGGCCCCCCCCCAGCCAGCATGGCTGCCCCCACTGCCACACAGCATCAGCGGAGGTGTCTAGGCCCAGCGCATGCCACGGGGCAATCGCAGAGACAAGGGTACCCTTGTTACAGTGCCAACACCGACACCCAGCTCCCCACTCCTTCCCCTGCCAGACAGCTACAGTCAGCAGAGCAGAGAACAGGAGTCCAGCGCTCCCTGTAACCACTAGACCCCACTCCCCTCCCAGAGCTGGGGATAGAACCCAGGCGTTCTGGGGCACATACGGTGTCGCACTGTGAATCTGTGCAGAGCCCAGCAAAAGGGGGCTGCTCCATCAGTCAGGGCCTAGTGCTGCTACTGTAACACACCTAGTAATGTGCAGCCTCTGGCACAGACAACCCCATGCCCCCAAAACCAGCCAGTCCCCTGTCTTGGGGCTAATGGGAACTGCTGCCCCCTAGAGGGGAAAGGCCTATGCCCCTGTTCCTAACACGTGCAGTCTATCCCTAGCAGCCCCTTTTCACACACACACAGATGCTGGTAGTGAATCATCCTTCCCCCCATCCCAGAGTTTAGTAAGTACCCAGCGCCTTCTTCCACCCACAGCTGGAAACACATAAATATTAACAAGGATGAAAGCGACCGAAGAGCTGCTTGCAGCCTACATGACACACACCATTGGTAACAGACGACAGCTGCCCCCGGGCAGGGTAAACAACTGGCAGCAAGTCTGACCTCTCCCAGAGAGGGTGCTGCAGAGAGCAGGGCAAGAACCCTGGCTGTGACAGGGAGCTCCAGAGTGGCGTGTGCGCATGCAGGGGCGTGTGCGTGTGTTCGGCTGTGGCGTGGGCAGTGGGACAAAATAGGGCATGTGCTGCTGTTCAACATCTGTTCTGAAACAAACTCATGTGGCGATGGTGCAATGCACAGATTGCGTCAACAGAGCGTGCTATGTATTCCATCAAACCCCAGAGCCCAGTATACCCTGCCCTCCCAGATCAGACCGCTAGGCCCATCCAGCCCAGTGTTCCCCTCTCCCTTCCACCCCAGATCAGACCCCTGGGCCCATCCAGCCTGGTACCCCCCAGTCCCTGCTGCCCCAGATCAGACCCTTGGGCCCACACAGCCCAGTATCACCCTTATCCCCCATTCTCCAGATCATACTCATGGGGCCATCTCCTGCCCCATGCTCCCCTCTAGACCATGCTCTCCCATGACCGACACAGCCTTGGCTGGAGGGATCTGGGTACGGTGCAGAGGGGAGGGCTCCCGCCCCCAAGTGCTGCTCTGGGGAGAGCTGTCCACACAGAAGCAGCACGCAACACCCAGCAACCCCTGCCTCCAGCTGAGACTTCGCTTTGCCACCCTGATGTGTGGGAGGCACCTGATGCCAGGCTGAAGGACGGCACAGAGATACCCTGCTGGATGGCATGTCCTTGCACTAGCATCAGCATCAACGGCAGTGATCGTTGGGGCACTGGCATGAGGAAGTCAGATGGGGGCATTGAGAGCCCAGCCTGGTGTGTGTGGGGATGCCCAGCCCTGGCACCGCTCATAGCACTTGCCATGAGCGGGGAATGGGGGGCAACTCCCCCAGGCTGATGCAGACAAAGCCCCAGCCAGGCCCTGGGAGAGCCAAGCAGGTGCCTGATGCTTTGGGCACAAGGTGCACCCAGGCAGCTGTGCCCCACGGCAGCTGCACAGAGGGTCCGTGCGCATGAAGGGATGCGGCCATATTCTGAGCCAGTGTTATGCTTTGTGGGGGGCAGCAGAACCCCCCACCCTCCCAGACCTCCCCCACAGGGCCTCCCAACTCCAGCATTCACCTCCAGAGATGGCACAAACTGCCCCCCTTCTCCTCCAAACTTGCTATCGGGGCCTGGGCTGGGTCCGAGCCCCTGGGAACAGAGGTTTGGGGGTTGGGTTGAGTCTGAACATTTGGGGGACAAACATTTGGGGAGCCAGCTGGCTCTGAGTGGGGGATCAGATTGCAGCTTAGGAAGGTTAAAGGAGGGGCTCAGTTCAACCTATTGGGGGTTCAAGTCTCTGGGGAAAGGACAGGGGTCAGGTTTTGGGGAATAGCCCCCTGCACAAGCCCCCAAGTGCAGGCTCTCCTTACTATGTGCAGCTGCAGATAGTCCCCCAGCCCGGAGGCGCTGTCCACCCGCACCAGGATGGCGTTCTTCTGGTGCGTGCTGAAGCCCACGGCCAGCCGGTCGGCTCGTGTGCTGGGCCGGTCGTTGGGCGGCCAGGTGTAGGTGATAAGCGCCCCACCCTTCCCAAAGATGTACGTGGTGCCAGCTGTGTGGGGAGAGAGAGACAAGGTTAGTGAGAGGGGATCCTAGTAAACAACTCAGACAAGCCTACTCAGTAGAATGCAGGAGTCCTGACTCTCAACCCTCTCCACCCCACCAGGCCCCACTCCCATCCCAGAGCTGGGGAGAGAACCCAGGAGTCCTGATTCCCAACCACTCCCACTACCCTGCCCTGCCCTCCCCAAGCTGGGGATAGACCCCAGGAACAGCTGAAGATATGACCAGTGCACTTCAATCTCACCCTCCTCACCTGCAATTCCAGTCCCAGACTCCCCAGCTCTGACTGCTGCTCAGTCACAGCCCCCAGCAGAGCAGAGCAGAGCAGCAGCCATGTCTCCTTCCCTCAGAGAGTGATCAGGCCAACGAGCCCCAGCTGCCTCTCACTCAGCCCAGCCTGGTAGTAAGAGGCTTGCTGGGTCTCAGCCCAGCCCAGCCCCAAGGTATCCTCAATACAAATCCTACCCCAGGGAGGTCAGGGGTCAAACAGGCCTCTGCCCCCTCACTCTCCTCTGCCACCCCAGAGCGTGATGGTAGACACGGCATGGACACCCCACAGCCTGAGCCTGCCCCATAGACAGCTGGCACAGCACCAGTCAGCCAGCTTGGGCCTAGCCAGCGCGGATGCCACCCAGCACCAACACCAAAGCCAGTGCAAACAGTCCCAGCCCCGCTCCCCCCATGCCACTGCTCACACGCTATTAACCAAAGTTGATTTGTGGGTGGGATTTAACCGGTGCCCCTTAGCGAGTAACAAGCACTGCAAGCACTCATGATAGTGGAAGGCAGCTGGCACGTGTGTGTCTGTCCCTGCCCAGCTCGGAAGATGGGCCGGGCTGAAGTTCCCCCCAAGTGGTTGTGAAACATATTCTGCAAAAAGCAAACCCTGTCTCAGGAGCGGCTAGGAGCCCTGGCCATGCCGTGCCGTGCTCGAGGGCCAGGAGTCCAGAGGCTGCTACAGACGTGGTGCTCTCATCCTGCACCGCACTAGTACCTTTCCCTGCGAAGAGGACAGGAGCGCCGTGTGACACTCACTCTGTACGCATGGATGGCCCTGTGCTCGCTGCCTCGAGGGGGGCCCTGGGGCTGCTGAGAGAGGGATCCCTGGTGTGGTTAGGGCAGGGTCTGTTTAACAGCACACAGCAATGCTGCATGAGTCTGAGCCAGGAAGTGCTGGAGAATTCTGAATCCAGTGGGAAGTACTAAGGAGGGATGAAGTTACCCTAGGTGGGGTTTGATCTGGGGTTTGCCAGAAGCTGGGAATGAGCGACAGGGGATGGATCAGTCAATGATTTCCTGTTCTGTCCATCCCCTCTGGGGCACCTGGCACTGGCCAGTCGGAAGACAGGACACTGGGCTACATGGACCATTGGGCTGACCCAGTATGGACAAGGGGTGGGAGAAATTCCCACTCTTACAGACAGGGCCTGGGGACCATGGTTGTGTGTGTAGAGCAAAGAGGAGTAATGTGGGGGGGTGTTCTAGCTGGGTCCCTTATTATCTATCTTCCCCTCACAAACATGGGGAATGAACTCACATGCACACGGCAATTGCAAACACACACACAGACAGCCAACTGCAAGTGCACACCCAGCACAAACGCACAGGGATCCTCGCCAAACGCAAAGGCACATACATCATCACACTCTCACTCAAAGAAACACTCACCAGTGCAGACGGAAATGCAGACATGCTCGATGAACACACACGTGTGCAAGCATTCAGAGCTGGGATGCCTGCACACATAGACATGTGTGTGTTCAGACCTTATTTCCCTGCACACAGGCACAACCAGACAAATGCAAACATACACACATACCTGCACACATACAGATGCAAACACACCATCACACCCTAACACAAACATCCACATCCACAATGGCACCAACACACACATGCACAAATGGCATACGCTCCCCAACACAAACATAATTCCCCCATATGTTCTAATGTAAAATCACAACTGCACACATACTCACCAATGCAACACACCCACACACCGATTTCAATGCAAACACACTCACACACACACACAATTGCTCCCCACCCTCCAATTGCCCTGTGGGCCATACTGGCGCTGTCAGACCCCAATCTCTCAGCAGCATGTTCCCAGACACCTTCCCCACTGCCCCTGTCATCTCACTGATGGGAATTGACTCCAACAGGAAATCAGCAGTGTTTCCTGCACTATTTCCAGCTCTCACTGCAATAATCTGGGCCCCTGCACCACCTCATTTGCTGCCCCCTGCAGAGCTGTTTCTGACCCCAGTAATCAGGGCCCATCCACCAGGTCCAGCACCAACAGTGGATTCATGGTGGAGCGTTCTGCTGGGTCTGCACAGGAATGCGGCTAGGTGCATGGGCACAGCATGGTGGGTGTCAGCAGCAGTGCTGAGGCAAGACTGGAGAGGACAATCTCAGACAGGGGGAGTCAGGACTCCTGGGTTCCTTACTCTGAGAGGAGAGGGATCCTGACAGTCCCTAATCACCAGACCCCACTTCCTTCCCTGAGCTGGGGAGAGAACCCAGGAGTCCTGACTCCCAGCATCCCCTGCTTTAACCCACCAGATCCTATGCTCTCCCAGAGCCAGGACTAGAACCCAGGAGTACTGGCTCCCTTCGCTGCTCAACTCTCCTCCCAGATGTGGGCTAGAACCAGGGACCCTGGACTCCCTGCCAACCAGGACATCGCATTGCTTCCCACCCCTCTGCCATTTCTGCTGCGCCTCAGGCTCACCAGTCAGAGCCCCCACGAGCACCCGCCAACCGATCAGCTGGGAATCAGTGTGAGGCTGAGCTGTTTGACAGCTCCATGGCTCTTCCAGAGCCAAGCCTGCCCACTGAGGCCTCCCCCAACCCCAAATGCCCTCCAGCTCAGCTCTGCTGGCTGCTGCCTATGGCGGACAGAGCCCCCTGCCCCACGGTGCCTTCTGGCACCCCTCTGAGCTGGGCCCGTGCTGCACTGGCATGTGGTACATACAGTCCCAGGGACTGTGAAGGGAGGGAAGTAAGGTTAGGAGCCGCATGAGATTATACCACCCACCAACTCCAGCACTAGTGGCACAAGATACGCCACGTGGTGCTCATTGCTGAGATGCAGCCGCCCCGATGTAGGGCTCAGGGGCTGTATATACAGAGATCTTTCACCTGGTGCTGAGATGCAGCCACCTCTGGGGTGGGGCACCGCACCTATTTGCAGTCACACAGCATGATGCACATCTGCCTGGAGCAAGAAGTGAAGCAGAATCCTGTATCCAACTGACACTGCCGGAGGGAGCTGTGACAGAGGAACACTGGTGTCAGCTGGCTAAGGATTTACTACTCTGTGTCAGCAACTCCTCTCAGGCCTGACAAACTCACTACACCCAACACACTGCTGTCACAGTACTTACCCAGATGGGGTCTTGTAAGGTACGGAGTGAAAGTCGAAGCTACAGGGGTCATTGCTACCGGTGGGAAATGCTCTTACTGACACTGCCCGTGGAGCTGTGTCCAGATCCTGAACTGATGCCAGGAAGTGGGTAACAAGGCAGAGCGGAAAAATAGCTCTTCTGGCAGACAGGCGCATGTCAGTTCTCCTCGGCCTGTCTTTGAGATAAGTGCAGCCCTGTGACGCCAACACAATGGAAGCCCCCTTTGCTCGTGAAGATAACCGGAAAAACAGGCAGGAGAGACGTGGAACCACCGGGGCTGCAGCAGACAGCAAGCAAGGGGGAAGAAGAGTCTTCTCTGGGGCGTGCTGCTAAAGGGGCACAGCCAAGGTGTGCTGGGCTAGACGAGGAAGGAAGGCGGCCCCTTTCTCAGCCACCTCTGGACAAGTGAAGGCGAGGGGGCTTTATGCGTTCCTGAATGCTGACTGCTGACCATGGGGGCTCGCAATAGTGGGAGGTGCCATAGGTGCAAAACGACTCAGACAAGGATTTTAGCAGGTTCTGGTTCAGTTCAGGCTCCAGGAAGAGTGTGATCTTCCATTTCCCACATCACCTGTTAGGCTTATTGTCTTTGCTCACTACCTCCCAGATCTTAACGTACACTCGTTTTCCCGGCCAGTCAATTCCAGCCCTGGGCTACCCCGATCCTGAGCTGGGCCAGTCAGGCTGTGCGCACCCGTCTCTCTGGAGACGGCGAACCTGATTATTTCGGAGAGTGTCCAGCGATGGCTGGGTGCTGCAGAGGGGGCCGCTGGCAGAGGGGCTCAGGGGCTGGTGTGTGTCTGTCACTAGCTGGCGCAAGTGAGGTGAGGTCTGCGGAGACCTGGACGTCAGAGCTTGGCTGTGGCCAGAGGCTGGTGAGTTCAGGGAACTGAGCTACAGCAGGCCTGCTTCATGCGAAGGGCGGGAGGTGGTGAGGTGCCTCTCACTCCTGAGGGCCCCGGGGAGCGAACCTGGAGCCCCTACCCCACTCCCCGCAGCAAAGCACCACACTGGGTCAATACCGACAGCGGGGGAGAGCACCCCCTACTGAGCCCCTGGGAGGAAGTGGGAATTTTTGTAATATTGTTTATGATGCCTGTGTGTGCCTCAGTTCCCCCTATATGGTGCATGGCTACCCGGGAGGTCGGGAGGGGAGGACTATGTTTGCTGTCACACTAAAAGTTACGTTGATCCAGCAACATCACTCCAGGGTGTGAAAAATCCACCCCCCCAAGAGGCACAGTTAAGCCAATCTAACCCCTAGTGTAGGCAGTGCTAGGTCCCGCCTCTCGGGGAGGTACGTTACCTACACTGGGAACACCCTCCCGTCCATGCAGGTAGTGTCTATTCGGAAGTGCTGCAGCAGCACAGGTCCAGCTGGGGTGTTTCTAGTGTAGACAGACAGACAGAGCCTGACCCCAGGGCCGGGCTCTGGGCTGAGCAGG
>ML677379.1:444993-487254 GCA_007922305.1 Dermatemys mawii
GGTGTAACTATGCACACCCACAGCCCTGAGCACACCCACACCCCTCTACAACCACCTGTCAGGTGTAACTATACACATCCACAGCCCTCTACAACCCCGTCGGGTGTAACCATACATACCCACAGCCCTGAGCGCACCCACACCCCACTGTACACCCCAATAGGTGTAACTGCACACTGCCCTAAGCACATCTACAACCCAATATAATCCTCTGCCAGGTGTAACCATACGCAGACGGAGCTCTTAGCGCTTGCGCACACACACACTACACCTCCCTGCTGGGTATAAACCACACCTATACCCCACTGCTACTGGGTATAACTGCAGACACACAGCCCTGAGCACACCTATACCCCACTGCACACTACTGCTAGGTGCAATCGCACACACAGCCCATGAGCCCAGAGCACACCTACACTGCTCTATTCAGCTCTCCACCTTGCTAGTCTCTTTGTCTCTCTCTTGCACACACAGAAGACATAACAATGAGGATTGCTCCTGGTGAATGTGTGTGTGTGTATCACCACCTGCTGGTGAGCAAGAGAATCAGCAAGAGAATAAGTGAAGAAATGACAGATCTTCTCGAAATCCATCCCTGCAACTCCAGGGAAACCCCCCAGGTCAGAAATGGGGAGCTGGGAACCCCTCAAACCACAGATTAGGAAAAAAGTAATATCCATAGCTAAGCCTAACCCATGATCCCTCACCCCCATTAGCACCTCAATTTCTTATTCACCCCCATGTGGTAGGGGTGACCCAACAAACAGCCGGCTGCTTAGAGACCTGCCTCTTCTGAATCACCCCATCCCAACCCAGGGGTCCTTAAAGCAGGATGGAGGCAGGGCTGAGAGCTTGTAAGTGGCTAATGAATCATTTCCATTAGATTCATTATTATTAATTGTACGGGGGGGGGGGGACTAAAAACCCAGCTATATAGGGAGGACCTTAATTATATTCATAATAATTGCATGTGGCAGTGGATAACTAATCAATTGGCATATTAGTTGCATGGGGTGTCAATCCCAGGTATACGGAGAAGAAAAGGGCTAATTATTTGTAGGACCAACATTAATTGCAAGGCACCAGCAACCCCAGGTCTCTGGAGAATGGTTCATTAGTATTTTGCGTATTATTAATTGTATGGGGGCTAATAAACCCCAGGCACATAGAAGAGGGGCTAATTAATTAGGGTATTTCTACTTTGGGCCTAATGCAAGGATGGGCAACTTACAGTAGCAGAGGCCCCGCCAGCTCCTCTGGCGGGCTCCAGGAAGAAGTGGCCCTGCTATGAGAACATGCCAGAGCAGTGAGGCCTGCAGCAACACCCCTGTGTGTCACAGCATCACCTCACACACACCTGCCCGCCATTGCTCAGCTCCATGAGCTGTGCCCCTCCCAGACACACATCTCCCTCGTAGAAAACCCTGGTCACTGGCCACCAGCCATTCCCAGAGCGAGCCTGCAGTAAGGTGGGCAGCTACCTCTGACTCTTCCTCCAGCACATGCTGGGGAGAAGTCTCCTGGTTGGTGGGCCGGATACAGCCCCATGGCCCCCATCTGTGCAGTCCTGGCCTATGTTATTAATTGCAGGGATTCTAACAATTCTTGATCCATAGGAAGAGGGGCTAAATAATCAGCAGCTATCTGTCCTGGAGTAGGACAGGCCTGCACAACATGCGGCCCGGGGGCTACCTGCAGCCTGCACGGGCTCACTGTGCGGCCCGTGGGGGGGCTGAGTAGGGGTGGGGCAAGCCAAGCGATAGGGTGGGGGGAAGCGGATGGGGGCGGGGCTTTTCAGCCTGCAGCTGGGTTTTTTTTTTCAGTAATATGGCTCTTGCTGCTTTCCGAGTTGTGCAGGCCTGGAGTAGGACCTATATTAATTGTATGGTTCTAACAATCCAAGTCCCTTAAGGAAGTGGTTCATTAATTATTATTTTGCACGTTATTAGTTGGACGCGGGTTGATACCCCCAGCTGGGTAGAGAGATGAGCTAATTATTATGTATTTGTATTGCAGAAGGAGCTACGTTAATTGCATGGAGGCTAATCAGCCCAGGTTTACAATGAATATGGCTAATCTGTTCAAGGGATCCTGACCTCCCACAGGTTCCCAAAGCGAGTAACCTCCTCACCTGAGTTGGGGGAGGGGGGCCCAGTTGTATTTCCCCACCCCAGCACAGAGACCTCTCCTTCCACCCCCCCGCAACCCCTCTGGGCTACAACACACGTAGGGATGGGCGTTAGAGAGGCAGTGATTAGGAGTGAGGGGACCTAGTGAGGAAATACACCCCTTCACCCCACCCCAATCACTGTCCCTCCGATCCCCAGCCCCTTTCTACATATTGCAATCCTCATCTCTGTGTCCCCCTATCCCCAGAGCCACACCACTCCCACTTCATTCCCTACCCTCCATACCTGCTTTCCACATATCATGCCTACACCCCCTCCTTCTCATAGCCACTCCCAAACCTCACCCATGCATATTCCCTTCACCCACACACCTCTGCACTAAGTCTCTGTCCCATGGTGTAGGGACCTCCATCCTCTCCCATCCCTGGCTCTCCTCCCAATTCCCATCTCAGATATGGCTTCAAGGGCTCATTTGGAGCTAGAACCCCCCCACCAAACACATTTGGGGTGAATCTGGCTGGGTTTCCCAGATCGGGGGGCAGAAGGGTGAGCAATACAGCCATTTAAATCAGGAACTATATGGGAGACATGGAAATCTGTGTTGGGACTGGGAGCCCGGACTCCTGGGTTCTCTCCCCAGGTCTGTCTCTGTGATCTTGGGGACTGGTCACTTCCCCTCCTTATGGCTCAGCTTCCCCTTCCATGACCTGGTAGTAAATTCTTCACCCGCCTGGCACCAGGGTGAGTTGTGATTAGGTGTTATCCTCCCACCACTAGGGTTACCATAGGTCCGGATTCTCCCAGACATGTCCGGCTTTGGGGATTTTAAATAGCAGCTGGGGGAAATTTGTAAAACTCTAAAAAGGTCTGGGATTTCCCTCCCAATACAGAGCGCGGCAAGCATGGCTGACAGACAGCTGGACCGGATCAAACCGCTCGCACTGCGGCCTCCAGCAGCCAGAGCCCCTCCTCTGCTCTCTCCCTCCCCTTCCCTGCTCCCCTGCAGTGCAGCGTGCCTTGCCAGCATCATTCTGGGAAGGCTGGGCTTTGTGCTCCATGGGGAAGCATGGCAACGTGGAGCCAGACACGCTGTTCTGAGCAACACTGTAAGGGGGTCAGGGGGTTGGAGAAGGGGCGGGGGTCTCTGGAGGGGATAGTCAAGGAACAGGGAGCAGGGGGGATTGGATGGGTCAGAAGTTCTGGGGGAGGCCTGTCAGGGGGCAGGGGTGTGAGGGGGCAGGGGTTCGGGGGGGGCAGTCAGGGGACACGGAGTGGTTGGATAGGCGTGGGAGTCCTAGTGGTCTGACCAGGGGGCGGTCCTAGGGGGGCAGTTAGGGTGGGTGGGGTCTCAGGAGGGGGCACTAGGGGACAAGGAGAGGGGAGGCTTAGATAGGGGGTGGGGTCCCAGGGGGCAGTTAGGGGCAAGGCTCCTGAAAGGGGGTGATCAGGGGACAAGACATGGGGGGGTTAGAAGGGTTGGGGGTTCCGGGGGGGCCAGTCAGGGTGTGGGAAGTGGGAGGAAGTGGATAGGGGCGAGGCTACCCCCCACATCCAATAGAATGTCCTCTTTTTTGGAAGTTCAAATATGGTAACCCTACCCACCACATTAGGAACCCACATGCACAAGAGCTGGGGCTTATCCCTACCATGGGGCCTCACCTCTTTCTAGTCAATGAAATGCCATTGGACCATCTACGCACCTGAGTCCAAGGGGTGGAGCTCCTCGCAGTCAGGAGATGCATCACACCTGGGGGCTGCATGTCACTGCTGGCAGGAGTACAGCCCTGTAACCCTGGCTGCCCCCCAGACAGCGCACATACATGTAACCGTGTGGCCCCCAGCCAGCACATACAAAAGTGTAACCGTGTGCCCCCCAGCCAGCGCATACACATGTGTAACTGTGTGCCCCTCGGTCAATGCACATGTATATGTAATGGTGTACTCCTCGGCTGGAACGTTCATATATGTAATGGTGTGACACACACTACAGCTGGCACACATGTATGTGTAAGAGAAAGTTACTCACTTTGTAGTAACTGAGGTTCCTCGAGATGTGTATCCCTGTGGGTGCTCCATTCCAGGTTGATCGGAGATCTTCAGTAGCAGTGCCTGGTCGGGACGCACGTGCTCACCTGCTGTCTTGTGGCGTTGTTAGGGTCTGCCTGACCGTGCGTGTCCCCGCACCGCCCCTCAGTTCCTTCTCTACCATAGAGTTGTCTGATTAGTACTCCAAAGTAGAGGGGAGGAGGGTGGGTAGTGGAGCACGCACAGGAACACACATGTCAAAGAACCTCAGTTACTGCAAGGTGAGTAACTTTCTCTTCTTCTTCAAGTGCTGTACCTGCGTAGCGGGTAAGGATACCATGTCTGTCTGAGCCAAGCTGGGGCAATAAGTATGACCCGAGCCTTGTCCTCTGATATTGAGTAGAACACTGTGTATTAGTGGAATTGGTGGAAAAGTGTACACAAGGGAGTTGTTCCAAGGAATGAGGAAGGCATCCTCTAGAGAGTCTAGAGATTCGTTCCCAAGTCCCACTCTGGAGCAAAATAGATGGCATTTGCGGTTTTGAGGAGTAGCAAACAGCAGGAGAAGAGCTGTCGGAGTATCGTGGGATGTAATTCCCATTCGTGTTCCTCAGAGAAGTGTCCACTGAGTATGTCGGTGGTGGTGTTGTGATACCCAAGCAGGTAGGAAGCGGTGATTTCTATGTGATGTTGTATGCACCAATTCATAGCCAGATGGCTTCTGTGCCTAGGGATTGAGATTGTGCTCCCCCTGCCTGCTGATGTAGAACATACATGCTATATTGTCCGCCAGAACTCAGATGGACTTGTTCTTTATGGTGGGGAGAAAGCGAAGGCAAGCATACCTGACAAAACTGAGTTATAGAAGATTGATGTGCAGACGCGTCTCTGATAGGGACCAGCAGCCCTGTATCTTGTGGTCGCCTAGGTGCACTCCCTGACCTAACAGGGAATTGTCGGTGGTGAGCATGAGTACTGGGGAGTGTGGATGGAAGGGAACACCCGTGCTTAGGTTCTCTTGTTTTGTCCACCAATGTAGGGAGGCCAATACATTTGGTGGCAGAGTCAGTGTTATGCGGAAACTGTGTCTGCTGGGTTTGTAGTTGGAGTTGAGACAACCCTGAAGGCATCTCATGACCATCTCATCTCATCTCATGAAGGTGGTGGCTGCCTTGTGACCAAGAAGCTGTAGGCAGGTCCATGCCTGTATTCTGGGGTGAACAGAAATTGTGCGTATGAGATGCATAATAGTTGGGAACCTGCTGTGTGGAAGTGAGGCTCTGGTTTGAATTGAGTCCAGGTGAGCTCCAATGAACTCTCTCTGCTGTGCAGGTATCAGGGTGGATTTCTGGAAATTTATTTGCAAGCCTAGGCTGTGGAAGAGGGAGATGGTAAAGTTCATCTCTTTTAACGTCTCGTCATAGGAGCTGGCTTTGATAAGGCAGTTGTCTAAGTATAATCCCGTGTGTGTGGAGGCGGGTGGGCTACTACTATAGCTAGGGTCTTGGAGAATACCCTCGGTACTGTGGAGAGGCCGAATGGAAGTACTCTGTATTGAAAATGGTTGTGTCCGAGTGTGAATCACAGGAAGAGTCTGTGTGCTGGGTGAATGGATATATGGAAATAGGTGTCTTGTAGATTGAGGTCTGTGAACCCGTCCCCTTGTTCCAGGATGAGTATTATTGTGCCCAATGTGACCATCTTGAATTTTTGCACATGTACAAAGTTTTTCAGTTGGCGTCAGTCTAATATAGGTCTCCACTCCCACCTTTCTTTTTGGCTCAGAAAATAGTGGGAGTAGAATCCTTTTCCCAATGTTGCATCAGTACATGTTCCACTGCACCTAGGTGGAGAAGATGAGCCACCTCAACACGGAGAAGGTGTTCGTGAGAGGGGTCCCTGCAAAGGGACAGGGAAGGAGAAAGGGTGGGCGGGCAGGATATGAAAGGGATGGAGTAACCTGACTGAATTATTTCCAGGACCCAGCAGCATGGCATGATCTGTGACCAGACATGGTGGAAAGTCTGGAGGCAGTGGCCACATGGGCAAATAGGCAGCGGAGTGGAGGAGTGGTTGCGCAAATCCCCAACCAGCACTTCAGAATTGTTGTTTGTTTCCCAATGGGTGGGAAATAGTTGGTTGCGCCTGGTTTTGCCTGCACCTAGGAGGTCTGTTGTGGTTTCTCCCAATGTCATACGATCTGGACTGGAGTCGGTGATATTGTTGTGCGCGGGGCCTCTGATAAGGTTGATTCCACTGTCTCCTTGGATGGATGGGTATATGCCCAATGTGCGCAAAGTGGCCCTGGAGTCTTTCTTAGTGCGAAGGACGTCATCATCTTTTTTTTTTTTTTTTGGTTTCATTGTCAAAGGGAAGATCCTCCACTTTGGTCTGCAAATCTTTGGGGATACCGGATGCAGAGAGCCAGGAAGACCGGCACATCACCACTGCAATGGCAGCGGTACAGGCTGCTCTATCTGCCATGTCCATGGACGCTTGTAGTGCTGTCGTAGACACCATCTGAACTTCAACAAGGACTGACAAAGTCCACTCTCCTGTCCTCTGGGATACAGGAAGCAAAATCAGAAAGCCTGTAGTTGTCACAGTCATAGCTTGAGAGGAGGGCGGAGTAATTTGCAATTCCAAATTGTAGAGTGGAAGAGGTATAAACCTTGTGGCCCAGGAGGTCAAGGCATTTGAGGTCCATGTCTTGCAGAATGGGCCAGTAGTGTGGCTGCTATTCTGTGCGTTGCTGCATCCACAAGAGAATTGGGTTGTGGGTGGGAAAATATGACATCAACGTCCTTCGCAGGCACATAGTATTTATGTTCAGCTTTCTTGTATGTTGGTGGAATGGAGGCAGGGATCTGCAAGAGAGTATCAGCTGGTTCTAGGAGGGCTTTGTTTATGGGTAGTGCAATCTTTGAGGATGCAGAGAGTTGGAGGATTTTGAGGAGTCTATGTTGTGTCTCCTGGACGTCCTCCAAAGGGATGTCCTGGCTGAGTGCCACTGTCTTGAAAAGTTCCTGGAATTGCTTAAAGTCATCCAGGTTTTGTGGAGGTGGAGGCATGAGGATGTCCTCTGTGTCTGATAGCGAGGCAGGAGTCGGTAAATCCGGGAAGGGTTCATAGCCCACCTCTTTGAGAGGGGGTTTAGGAGCTCTGGATATTGATGGAGCTGGGGATATAGGCATAGGATGAGCTTGCGGTCTGGCAGAAGGGGCACAAGGAGCAGTGGCAGGAGCCGACCATGGGTACCACTGAGGCCAGGGCACTGGGTAGGAAAAGTCGGGTCCTGGCCACTGGGGAACAAAGTAGGGAAACTGAGGCTGGTTCTTATGATGCGCCATGTCTTGGGACAACTCCGGTGGAGGAGACTCAGGCGGGGAGAATTCTGCCCGATGCTGTATGTCTTTCTTGCTGTCAGTGAAAGTAGCCAGGTCAGGTGGTGAAAGCTGCTGTTCAGACAGTGAGTGCTCCATGTCTAGGGGCGGAGAATCAGACTCAGGGGCCACAGAGACATTCTGCCGGTGCAGAAATTGTTGCTGCTCCCTAGACCGGTGTACTGTGGAGCTTGGAGTGAGCAGCAGCAGCCTGGAGTGATTCTTGCTCGGCTTTAGTAGGAGCTGGGAGACATCTGGAAGAGCCCCGCAGGGGGTCTGAATCTGCTCTGGGGCAGGCTCGGTGCCGACGTTCTTGTTGGCACCAGAGTGGAACACACTGCCAGCAATGAGTCCATCATCGGTGCCAGTGGGCCTGATGCCGAGGAAAGCTTTCCGCTGTGGAAAGTCGGGTCCCTGCTTTTGCGCCGCACACGAGTTGCTGCTGTTGCCGCTCTCAGCACCAAAGGTAAAGACCTTGCAGGGGAACCTTCACCCTTTTGAGTGTCTCTGAGAGGAGACATTAGGACTTCCTGCCTCTTCACGTGAGAGGGTGAAGCCACACAGCTGGTCAGTTCTGACCTGGCAGGGGAGCATGAGTGAGAGGGTTTACTGCCCTTCTCCACAGGCGGCTGCAGAGCTTTTTCCATGAGAAGCATTTTTAGAGGCATTTCACACAGAGTGAGTGCCCATCAGACTCCTTGCAGAAGCCACATTTCTTAAAACCTGGTGATCCCAGCATAATGAAATATAAGCGGCCAGGGAAGTCTCAACAAGAGACTAACTTAGGGAAATATTTTTTTTTAAACTAATGAACTATGCTAAAGGAAAGGGAGAACTGAGAAATGTCTAGCTAACTATTTCTATTTTTCTCTACTTATTTCCTACAGTAACCGGGAAGAGCTGAGCACTGTCCCGAGTCCCATCTTCAGCTGAGGACAGTTGAGAAGAAACTGAGGGGGGTGTGGGATGCGTGTGCTCGGGCAAACCCTAACGACGACGCAAGACATCAGCTGAGTGCGTGCATCCCGACCAGGCATTGCTACTGAAAATCTCTGATCAACAGTGCCAGGATGTACCATCACCTGGAGTGGAACACCCACAGGGACAGCACTCAAAGAAGAATGGGTAACTCCTCCAACAGTCTTTGTGTGGTACAATGTTACCCCAGCTGGCATGCATTTGGATCTGTTCCCTGGCCAGTGTGCACATCAATGTCCCCCTGCTGTGTGTGTGTGTGTGTGTGTGTGTGTGTGTCCGTCCCCCTGCTGGAAGCAATAAGACCTACTCTCCTCAGTGTGTGTGTGTGCATTGCCATCTATGTGAGTGAATGACACCTACTGTATGAGGGGTGTGGTGGTTTGGTGCAATTGTGGTTGTGTGAATCTCTTTGTTTATGTGCGGTAAGTGTGAAAGTTTGTGTATTTGTGTTTGTAGCTGATTGTGTGTGCCCAGGGTAGACTGTGGTGTGGCTAAGTGGTGTTGTGGTTGGGTGAATCTATGTAACCATACGTTGCTTGTGCATGTGGCATGTGTTGTGGGCATAGACAGAAGGACCAAGGTGCTATGCTGCCCTGCACCTATCATCCCAAAGCAAGGTGCCAGTCACTTACCATCAGAGCTTTGTCGCTCGCCTTGGGGGGGACGCGTCTGTGTTCAGTTTGCCCTTTCCCTCAGATCTGCTGAGCAGCTCCATGCTGGGCACGGCGAGAACCATGAACTAGAAACTCTCCCTCAGCTGCATTCAGTAGGGGGGCTTATGGCACTTCATAGTGTGTTTCAGAATCCAGCCCACAGGAGCACTGTTGCACACAGGCTGCAGGGAGGTGGGCAGTGTATCAACAGTGTCCAAGGGGCCAAGCCATGGGATGAGGGGAAATAGCAGGTCCTGTCTTCTTGGGGTGTTCCAGGCCCAGGTGGGGATAGGGTGGAGGGCAATTCCTAGCCAACCCTCCCACTCTGTACGGGGCTCTGTAAGCATCAAGCAGGTATAAAGCTCAGACATGCACCTACATGGCAGGTGCAGTTAATTTGAGGCAAGGGGAAACTGAGGCAAGGAGCAGTGAAGCAACTCATTTTAAGGTGACACACTAAAATGGGAAGCACTAGGACAGAACCTAGGAATCCTGACTCCCAGTCTGCTGCTCTAACCACCAGACCTCACTTCTCTCCCTGAGCCAGAAGAGAACTCAGGCATCTTGCGCACTAACCCCTATACCCGCTCCCTTCACAGAGGTGAAAACAGTACCCAGTTCTACCTCTCAGCCCCCACACGCCAACTGCTAGACACCATTGCCCTCCCAGAGCCAGGAACAGAACCCAGGAGTCCCAGCTCCTCCACCTCTTCTGTGCAGCGTCATAAGATATCAGCTACAGACATACAGCACCTGTAACCTTTCCATTAAGATTCACCCCCAAAATTCACCCGGTTCATTTAACGAGCAGAAGAAAGAGAACATGAAATAAAAACCCCGAAGGTAAAGAAGTAACTTACTGGGGTTACAGCCTATCCTGACACAGTCTGAGACGGGGGCCAGGGTGATGGGGGGGATAGGGGGAGAGAGAAGAGAACGCAACAGTTTTACATCCTTCAAAGTTACTTCTGCAAACAACCATCCAATTCACAGCCCACCATCCGGGGACAGACGCGGGTCAAGGTGGCCATTTGGAGCCCAGGGGAACGGAAAACTCTCACACTGAGGAAGGGGACCCCAAATTTGGTAGGAACTGGTCCCTTAAAGGTATCCTACCTACAGCCCCAAACTACCTTCCTGGCCACTGGTGGGGCTGCATTATTTCTTGTTGCATATGATGACTGGACTGTGTCTGTCCAGCACCTGGTGCAACCAAGATGGGGCTCACTGGCACTTCTGCAATGCAAGTCATAAACAGTCATTCTGCCGGGTGCTGGACAGACAATCCCTGCTCCTAAAGAGCTTCTAATCTCCAGCCTTGGCTACACACGCCAGTCGTCTTGCTTCAGCTTCCCCAGTCTAAAGCTGAACGGTGCTGACTAATGTGGACGTAGTTATACCAGTATAAAAGTGCATTCCTGTAAAGGCAGGGAATAAGCTTTTCTGATGTGAGAGTTTGTCCACATGAGGAAATTCCCCAGCAGAGCTTGGCAAGTGGAGTAGTTATCCCAGAATAAAACCACTTTTATTCCAGAACACTGTGTCCATACAGGGAGTTAGTAATTAACAATGAATAACCATTCCGCTGTAGCTATGCTGGGGAAATTTCCCCACATAGGCAGGTCCTAAGGAACTTTTATCCTGGTAGAACTGCGTCCCCACTTGAGGGGATTGTAGGCCTGAATTAGTTTGTTAAAGGCAATTGGCCTGAGCTAGTTTATAAAGGAAACTGGCCTAAACCAGTTTAGGAAGCAGATTGGCACTGCTGGGGGGTGAGGAGAGGGGATGTGGGGGGAAGGCCAATGAGGAGTCTGATGAGGAAGCTGACCAGAAACAGGGTCACAGAAAGGTCCCGGTTTACTGGGTTTCTA
Source organism: Dermatemys mawii (assembly GCA_007922305.1). Taxonomy (NCBI): domain Eukaryota; kingdom Metazoa; phylum Chordata; order Testudines; family Dermatemydidae; genus Dermatemys; species Dermatemys mawii. Next base: position 456,033 of record ML677379.1, read on the forward strand.
ACTGGGTTTGGATGCAGCTTCACAGTCCCAGCTCAAGGTAGGATATTGGGCTAGTTAAGCTTGGGAAACTGAGCCAGGACCTGGACTGGGACCCAATTCCTCAGTTCTGTCTGAATCCCATCTACAAGGACTGGGCTGACATGTTTAAAGAAGTTTAATAGGAACTGGTTTGGACAGTGGATTAGCCCAGAACCACTTTAGAAAGTGGATTAACTTGGAGCCAGTTTAGAAAGTGGATTGGCCAGATCTCTGACAGGTATGGGCTAGACTGAGCTTCTCTTTTTGCAGGGAGAGGAAAGGTTTATAACCTTTAATGGGGTTCACAGTCATCTCCCCCCACCTCATGGGGCTCATTCCCCTCCCCACACTTTGTTGGGATAATCCCCACTCCTCTGACAAATGGCCACCTTGCAAACACCAGCCGTGCAGCGGGCAATGTGGGGGATGGACCCCCGCTTCTTCCTCCCTGACCCTGGCACCCCAAACAGTGCCACAAGGAAGATGAAAACAAGGGGGGGTTAACCCCTGCTGAGCAGCCCCATGCTCAGATGTATGGGGGGTACCTCCTCTCCCATTCACTCCCCCAACCAGGGTCCCTCAGCACCCAGCATGGATTAGGGGGCCAAGCTTGGGTTGCCCCCACTTGCTACCACCTCCATCTTCCTTGGGCAGCCATGGAACCTTGCAAAGATCAGGGAACATTAGATCCAGCACCAATGCACTCTGTGAAGGAAGGGCCAGCACTGAAGAATACAGGGTGCTGGAGGGAATGAGAGTGCCGGGGGCACCTATGGAGAGTGGATGGAATTTGGGGGGGTTACTTAGCAAATGAAGCTCAGGGTGGGCTCTTACCCCTCTTTCTGGGGTTCCCCAGTCCCCCACTCAGGATCCCAGGACACTGTTCCTTATGGTGGCAAGTACATTATGGCATCCTCCATATTATCTGGGAGACCCAATATCACAGCTCCTCTGGAACTGGAGGAACAAATTAAAGGGGCATGGGGAAGACCCTGGAGATTCTAGCCTGTTGATTGCACCCCATGAGTAGATGATGTGGTGGGAGGGCCCAGAGATTCTGGGATGCCAATCATGACCCTGTGGATGGGGGTGGGGGGGTCATATACAGATTCTGGGGTGCCGACAATGCCCACAAATCTGGGGGAGGGGCATTATGTGAAACTAGGGGTGCTGTACAGCACAGGGCACCCCTTGGGTCCATATAGAAGGCATCAGTGTCCCACTCTTGGGGTGTCCCATACCCCAAGATAGCCAGAAGGGAAGAAGTTAAGAGAGGGGTTGGGGTACAGTGTGCCACCCCAGATCTGCCCTCCGTTACCTAGAAGGTCGGGAGGAGCTCTTGCCGTTCCCTGATCTCTGTGGTGGACAGGAGGTTCTGGGTTCCCTGGGGAGAAAGGAGAGGGGGCCCCATTCCCACAGGCTACACGGCTGGGTCTGACGCACGTCGTCAACCGCAACAGAACAGTGGGGCGCAAACAGGCACAGGACCAAAGAGCCAACAGGGGAGCCCATGGGGGTGGGAAATGAGTGGAAGAAAGTAACTCCATGAGGGGAGAGGAATGAAGGAGGGAGGGAAAGGGGGTAACCTCATGGGGAAAAGGGAGGTAATCTCATGGGGGATGGTAAGATTAGGGCAGGTGGGACAGAGGGAAGGAGGTTTGGGGTTTGGGTGTGTTCACAAGGAGTTGCACTGAGGTGGGGGGCAGGGGATGTGGGACAGCTGTGGGTTTGGTTGGTGGGGGGTTGGAGATCTTCAGTATTTTGGGGTGAAGTAAGGGGGTTGTGGAGTTGGGATGGTAGTCTGAGGGTCTGCAGAGGTTTGGGGGCCAAGGGATATGTGGATGGGATTTGGGGGTTGTGGAGATAGGGTGGGAGTCTGGGGATGTAGGGATGGGATTTGGGGGGTTGTGGAGATAGGGTCAAGGTCAGTAGGTCTGCAGAGGTTTGGGGGGCTGGGGACTTGGTGGGTTGTGGAGATAAGGGTGGGGGTCTGTGTGTCTGCAGAGGTTTGGAGGGCTGGGGATGCAGTGAAGGATGCGGAGGTGAGGTTTGTGGAGTTGCGGATGGGTGGAATTGGAAGGGATGAGAGAGTGGGGTAAGGGTTCCAAGATTTGGTCCCGGCTGCTGCTTGCTGGGCTGGCAGAGTCTGCGCCGATGAAGGGTTAAAAACAGAGAGCTAGAAATCACTCCGAATCCCGCCAGGCCTTTAGAAAGGTGAGGAGCTTTTCCCCCTCAGGCCCACCAACTCCTGCCAGCCAATGGGGTGCCAGCGAGTTGAAGGGCCCCTCTCGCCCCATTGGCCAGGCGCAGCGGAGAAAGCGGGTCCCATGCTGGACAGGGAGCCGCCCTCTGGCACCAGGGCCAAACTGGGTGCGAAGGTGAATCCCCCCAGAAAAGGAGGTGTCTTTCTAAAGATCAGATGGGTGCAGGAGAGCTCCAAAGCAGGGGCTGACCCCTCAGCACAGGTGCACCAAGGGTCACCTCTTAACACGGGACACCTGAAACCAGCTACCAAGAGGGAGGGGGTGACCCCCCAGGAAGCTAGTTAGCCCCCTCAGCACTGGGCATCCCCAGACGGGGGGACGGTTACCTAGGTTGACGGTGAGCTTCATCTGCCCGCCGTCAAGCTCGAGGCGCAGGGTGTCGGCCGACTCTTTGGAGGTGGTGGCCAGCATGAAGCCATAGGCCCGCTGGGACATGAACCGCAGGGACACGTCCTCAGCCTCTGTGTGCATCACCCCCGGAAGCATGATCTTCATGTACATGCTGCCATCATAACTCAGCACCGTGGCCTCTGAGGGGCAGGAGGCATGAAGAATGGGGTTGAGATAGGGCAATGTGGGTAGGAGAGAGATGGTGAAAAAAGAACAAGAAGGCGAGGGAGGGAGGGAGAGAGGGAGGGGGGGAGAGAGAGAGAGAGAGAGAGAGAGAGGGAGGGAGAGAGGGAGAGAGAAAAAAACAACATATGTTAGGTTCTGCTTTACACTGCAATATCCAGAGAGCCCTTCCTCCCAGTCCCAGCCCCATCCAGCCCTCCATGCAGAACCCAATAATCCCGTTTCCCAGCCTCCCTGCTCTAACCACTAAACTTCACTTCCCTCCCACAGTTAGGCATGGATCCTAGGAGTCCTGATGAGACCTGGGCAAAGACTTTTAGGCAACCAGTTTATTAACCTCAAAATGCAGCTTCGGTCAACCCCAAACTCTGCAAATTTCACCAAATAGTTTCAGAGAAAACAATGTAGGGGCTGGGCTCATAGTGGGACTTTGGCACCATACACAAAACTGCAGCTGGAGGCAGAGATGATGACTTTTCGCCCAGCGGTTAGAGCACTCACCTGGGTAAGGGAAACCCCCTTTGGAGCAGCGACCTAACTGCAGGCCTTCCCATTCCAGGCGAGTGCCCCAATACCTAGCTACAGGCTATTCTGGGGTGGGTGTCTCCCCGTCTGGCCTGTTGGAGCTGTGCCACTTAGTATAAATAGAGCATTCACAGGAGTAAGGACTGGAACCCAGGGCTCTCATATCCCAGGTGAGTGTGCTGACCGTGGGCTAAAAGTTATAGGGAGGCATCCCCCACACTCCTCCTTCAGCCATTTTAGGAGTCCAGGCCTTTAAAGGTGTCCCCAAACAGCCAATTGCATTCACCCCAGACAGACTTATTGTTGACTTTTAGATTGGTTAAAAATTCCAGGAAAGTTCCAATTCCCTTTGACCCAAACTCACTTCTTTCCTTGATTTTTCAGAGCTGCCTATGAGCTGAGGAATCAGCTTTTCACCATCCCTGTCCTGATGCCAGGGCCCATCTGTCTCACTAAGAGGCACCGGTGGCACCATGTTTCCCATAACTGACCCTAAGACAGAGATTCCCCCCTGCAGTTGGGGCGGGTAGCCTCCTGGATTCCTTCCTTGCCTGTTCCACACCCACTCATCTCTCCCACACCCTGCTCAGGCACCAGTGCCCCCCATAGCCTCCTCACTATTCCTACACCCTGCCCTGATACCCAGTGCCCCCCTTGCTCTCTCACCACTCCCACATGCTGCCGAGGTACCCAGTGCCTCCTATGTCCCTTCCCCATTCAAACACCCTATCCAGGTACCCAGTGCCCCCATGACCCCCTCACCTCTCTCGCACACTCTGCCCAGGTAGCCAGTGCCAAGGCAGTCACAGACGAAGCGGTTCCAGCCCTCTCGGCAGACCCCCCCATTGCGGCAGGGTGCACTGCTGCACTGCTTGAGGGTCTCCCGGGAGCAGAAGCTGGAGACGCCAGGCACGCTCTGCACCTCGGCCAGCCGCCGCACATCCCGGCTCTTGCCGTCAATGAAGAGGTCCCGCACGCAGCCCACATAGCCGTAGTTGAGGAAGGCAGTCCACACCTCAGGGGGTAGGATCAAGTCCAGCCGGTTCTCGGGAAGGCCCCCCAGGTACATCTCACTGTCCAGGTCCAGGATCTCGCTTTCCCCACTGGCCAGGAACGGTATGCTGCGGCTATTCACTGAGATGGAGCCTGTGGTGGGGAGCCGGGCATCACAGGCCATTACTGGGCTGCATGAGCAGCAGGCACCACGCCACCAAGGCCCAGGCGGGAGGGGAAGGTGGTGCGCACAGAGAGATCCACACACACACGCACGCAATACCACCAGGGATCAGGTTAAACCTTGTCGTTCTGGGCTGGATGTAGTTGCTGCCCTTCATTTAAGATAGTTGCAAGAAGCCATTAAGCTCCTTTATGGCAGCAGGCATTAGGATTATGTACATTATGTATGTACTATGAGAATGACTAGCACCTAATCTCATGCTTCAGCTGGCTGCCTGAAAGGGTCAGGACAGATTTTTTTTCCCCTGACACAAAGTTGTAAAACTCCGCCAATGCCGGTCCCAAGCCCGGATGAAAAAGGAGGAGGGTTGGGCATGGGGCTAGCAACCCCATCCCGTAAAAATTTACCTGCTACAGAAACACAAGCAATAGATAATTCAGAGACCAACTTCCTGGAAGATGAGAATGGCCCAGGACAGAATTCTCTGGCAATCTATTGTTTGTGACCCATACCCTGAGAGGGGTGGAGGGCATAATGATGAATGATGACAAAGTTGTACAATGTGGCTTTTTTTCACCTTTCTCTGAAGCATCAGCCAGAGGTTGAGAGGGTCATATGGGTGGTGTAGACAATTCTCTGTTTTAGTTGCCTGACTGGTGGGTCTTGCTGACATGCTCAGAGACTAACTGACCACCCCTCGCACCAGATGTGGGGTCAGGAAGGAATTTCCCCCCAGGTCAGATGTGCAGGAGCTTTGTGGAGTTTCACTCTTCTCTATAGCATGGGTCATGGGTCACCTGCTGAGATCACCCTGAGCTTCTCATCTAATTAATTCCCTGCCACTGCTGGGACTTCAGGCACTGATTGTCCTCTCAGTCTCTCCTGTTATCTGTCTGGGGCTCACAACAGATCAGTATCCTGAGGACTGAAATGCTTTGGTTTAACTGAAGTCACTGGGCTCAACAGAGAGGTATTTGAGTGGAATTTAATAGCCGGAGCTATCAAGAGGTCAGACTGATTGTTCTAATGGTCACTCCTGGCTTTAAACTCTAAGGAACAAGTAGCTGAAACAAGTGGTCTCCATCCCAAACACAGGCAGAGTCACTGCCCAAAACAAAGACAAATGCAAAATACTCATGGGTGGAGGAGTTTCACCGGCTGTTGCTTTGTGGAGGTGTGTGTGTGGAGGCAGAAGCACCAGAGGAGTGGAGAGAAGGCAGCAAGGAAGCACCAGACAAAATCATTGAAGCACTGAAAATGGGACCTGAGAAGAAGCCAAGACAGAGAGCTTTTGAGCCAAGTGCTGGCTAGAAAGAGACTTGGAGCTGCGAGCAAAGAAACTGTCTCCTGTTGTCGGATTCTTGCCTTGCTCAGAGAAACAGGACTTTGTACATTCCTTGAAAATAAACAGGATTACATCACAGATACCTGACTCCACCCCCAATTTCTCCTCCTAACTGGAACAACAAGGTGTATATTGAATTTTTAGTTAATTTCTCAGGTCAAAAAGGGGTAACACTGGTATCAGGAGGAGGATCGAGTTTCCAAGAAGAGAAATTGTGACCTGGTCTTTCTTTTGAACCAAGAAGGAACAAATGATGGAGGTGCTCACAGAATTTATAGGTGGCCAAAAGGACTTAAAACAAAAATCTAAAGCAAGTGCTGGCGGCATCACAAAAAGGATTAAAGCAGCATCTGGAGGCTTCCCAGAAAGGGCTGAGAGATGACTTGTAGGCGAAGAGGAAATCTTTGTTGAGACAACAGTTACAAAGTGCCCAACCAGACTGGGAAGCCCAGCAGCAACACTCCCAGACTGGAATGGCCAGATGGATCAACGAGGTGACCAGCAACTTGATGCCACAGACCAGAAAGTTTTCCATTAAATAAGTGAGGCCAAGGAAGATTTAGCTAACTTGGAACTTGCTAACAGAATGAGCAGCAGCAAGGACTTAGGGAGCTGAGAAATCACCTTGAGAAGGAAATCAAAAGGCTACAGTGGAAAACAGAGGCCTGGATGTGGAACTGAGGCCAGTCAGAAGATTTGGGTAAGACCAGACATTCTACACTGTTTGTAATCCCCAGAGAACCAGAGAGAAGAGATTGGATTGTCTCAGCTCAGTAATGCAAAACTCCACAGTGATGAAGTGGGAATTTTCTGTAAATATTTTGTATGAATACTGTGTGTGCCTCAGTTTGCATTTCACCCCAAGGGGGTGAAAAGGGATGTTTACTCTCAGGCAGGCTGCCACACAGATGTGGCTGATGTCTAGCTGTCTCAAGTTTGAGGCCCATGTAATTAGAGAGTTCATGAAGACAACAGCAAAGCCAACCTCCAGGACATTTGCTACCTACCAACCATGGATGGTCCACTCTCCGCACTAAGCCAGCCGCATTGGAACAGCTGGCTAACAACAGACTGAAGAGGAGGCATATGGGACTGGCTCAGGAACCTGGACAGAGTGGAGCCAAGAGGGGGAAACACACTGCTTGATGGGGCCCTGGGCTAACCCAAATGGAGCACTCTATAACTTTCTTTTCTCTATGCTAATCAAGGACTTTCTATGGTGTGTTCCAGACATATGACAACTCAGGTGGACTCACTGCAGAGAGCTCACAAAGTGAAGCAAAGGTGGTGAAAGTTCTCAAATTCAGTTGAAGGAGGCAGTGAAGCCTGTGACAAGCAGGGAGAAGGGTGGATGTGATCTCAAGAGTTTCAGTGGAGGAGGGAGGCTTTTCTGAAGGGAGATACCTGGAGCTGTAACCTGAGATGAGAAAGGGGAGGGGAGATGACACCTAGGGCCCGGGGAAGTGAACAAAGGAAGGAGGAGACAGCTGCAGGGTTTTTGAGGGGGTAGAAGCTGGCTGGGGAAGAGGCGGGAGCCCGGATTTGGGGTCTTATCTCCCTGCCCCCCAGAAGGGCCTGACTAAGGGGTCCTGTTTATACTGACAAGCTCTGAGTTGGATTGTGTTCCTGGCATCTCAAATAAATCTTCTGATCTACTGGCTGGCTAAGAATCACTGTGAATTCCAGGAAGTGGGGGGTGTGGGAACTGGACTCCCCCACCCCCTGTGACAAAGTCGAATGGTTTACCCTTGTAAAAAACCATTAAGCTGGGCCTTAAAAACCTCTAAGGATGGAGATTCCACCACTGAAGCCAGCCATCATTCTGAGATGTCCAAGAAGGGTTGCCAACAGTCCCTTTTTACAAGGGAAGTCCCTTATTACAAGGGAGGTCCCTTATTTTTTCATCTCTGTACAATAAGATTGGGAGTTGCTGAGTGCTGCAAAAAGCAGCAAGAAATACTCCCGTGAATGTGGGCTACTGCTATTTATTAATATTAATAATTATAATAATAATAAATAATAATAATGATGATTATAACAATATTGGGAGGAGGGGTGGAGTGGGGTTCTAAGAAAAAAGTCCCTTATTTTTGAAATACAATTCATCCAAGGCACAGCCAAGAGTTAGGCCACGTCTACATTAACACTTATGCCAGCAAAACTCATGTTGCTCAAGGGCATGAAAAAAACACACCCCTGAGTGACACAAATTTCACCAGCATAAGTGGTAGTGTGCACAACGTCATGTCGGTGGGAGAGCGTCTCTCGCCAACACAGATACCACCACTTGTTTTATTATGTCGATGGGAGAGCTCTCTCCTTCCAACACAGAGCAGCTACATGAGCGATCTTACAGCAGAGCAGCTGCATTGATACAGCTGTGCCACTGTATGCTCACTAGTGGAGACAGAGCCTTGGAATAGGAAAGAGGATACCACACTTCAATTGGCAAAGGACCTGGCATATCTAGGTACTGAAAAAGACTTCCAAGATAAATTGAGATCAGATCAATTTGCAGATGCTCAGCTGAACTTGAACTTGCAGATCAAGAGCAATGAAAAAAGGCTAAAGACACTCTGAGAGACTGTGGAATTGACAACAGAACCTGAATCTTTCTTGCAGCAGCTCACCAAAATAGGAAGCAGCTGCTTGCCTAGTGAGGAAGATGGAAACTGATCACCAGGAGCACTATAAGCACAGCTGTGTCTAATATACATGGTGGAAAAAGAGATTCTTATCTGGTTTGTGATGTTTTGGAATGCTCAGAAAAAGTGATAAATTCGCTTTGTAAAACAAGGGAAATTGGCAATAACATAAAAATTAAGAGAAGCAGTTAAGTTAAATGTTTGCACTGCGAAAAATCTGGCTATTAAAAAAGCAGTTATAAATATAAGGCAGGCCAGAACAAAGCATCACAAATGCCTAGTGAAAGTTCCTCACCCAGTTCGGTAAACAGGGAGACACCACACTGGAGGGGCAAAGCTTGGGGGTACAAGGCTCAGCCCCACAGTTTTTGTTTAGATCTGGGTAGTTAATAGCCAATCCCTATTGTTTAAGTGTATAATAGGAGCTGTACAATGCACTGGGGTAACTGACACTGACTCAAACATAATAGTTATTGGATCAGATATGCTAAAAAGGCTAGGAATAGGAGATCTCAATCTAACCTGCCTCACTGGTCTCAAGTGGCAGGATGAGGGGGTTGAACATGCACCTGTCTGAAAATTGGGTTTAAAAGTCAGACTTCTGGAATTCAAATAAGAAGTCTGGATACCCAAGATAGTGGATGAGCTAATCATCAGTTTGGATTTCTTTATGGCTAATAACTGTGTAATAAATGCCAGGAAAAGTGTCAGTCTGGGGAAATTCCCTTTAAATACTTGGCTCGAGTGAGACAGATGATTTGTAGGCAATTAGTTTGCAGTGAAGGAGTCATCCTGCCCCTAGGGGGAGAAACCATTATAACAGCTACATGCTGCAGTAGCTTTCCAGCAAAGAAAGATGGGGGTAGCTAAAACCTGTTTTGAGACCCAGGGTCTCGGAGGAATCTTAGCTGCTAAAGCTCTTGTGGAGCTGAATTAGGAATGGATAGATACCAGTTCCTCTGCTACATGTTTCTGACAAGCAGTAAATAGTAAATAAGCAAGCAATAAATAGTAACAAAGGGAACCGCAGTTGCAAAATGTGAAGAGGAGGTTACTTACCTATAACTAGAGGTTCTTTGAGATGTGTAGTCCCAATCTGTATTCCATCACTTAAAGAACCAGTGGATCTAGTAATTGCTGGTATAGAAGAAAACTACTGGGAGTGGGAGAAGGTGAGCTCCCAGAGTTTCTATCAGATTTGTTCCAGTGCAGTGCCATATGTTTAAATGATAGGCAGCAGAAAAGTCTGAGAGACTTTCTGGCTAGGAATCGGGAGTTTTTCTCCTCATCCAACAACAATACAGACTGTACTGTACTATTCCAGTATAAGATTGAAATGACCCATTAAACAGCCATCTCACTGACTACCAGTAACAAAGAGGGGTGAGGTCTTAAGGCCACTGAGGAAATGTGGAAGACATAATTGACCCTTCAACTATTCCTTGGGTTTCACTCACAGTGGTTTAATTAAGAAAAGAGATGAGAGCACCAGATTGTGTGTGGACTATAGAAAACTAAATTAAGTCACTTTAAAGGATTCTTAGCCATTACCATGAACGGATGATACCCTGGGTGGTGTGGTGGGTTCAGTCTGGTTTTCCACATACTTAAAAGTGGGTATTGGCAAGTGGCAGAGGATCTAAAGGACAGGGAAAAGGACAAGGCCGGTGACAATTAAAAGGGATGGCTGTCAGCTTATGCAGTGCACCAGCCACATATGAGAGGCTAATGGAGAGGGTGTGACACTGCATCTCTCTCTCAGCCTGTCTGTTATACCTAGATGATATCCTAGTGCATGCTAAAACTTTTGAACAGGAACTGATACATCTACAAATGGTATGCGGTAAGCTGAAGGATGCCAGTCTGAAACAGAACCCAAAGAAATATGAGCTGTTTCAAAAAAAAGGTAATCTCTCTTGGGCACACAATCAGGAAGGAGAGAATTTTCACTGACAATCAGAAAATTGAGGCTGTGCAGAACTGGCAAACTTCCCAGACATTCACAGATGTGCAGAGTTTTATCAGACTCTGCTCCTATTATAGAAGATTTATTTGTGGGTTTGCCCATATTGTAAAAATGTTGCATAGGTTGGGAGAGAAAGGGAAACCATTTCAGTGCTCAGCAGAGCATTTTCAGAGTTCAAACAGGCCCTTCTGACTATTCCTATCTTGGATTGCCCATGATTCAAAAGACCTTTCTTTCATACTGACACAAATACTAGTGCTTATTGATCAGGGGCAGTATTGACACAAGAACATCAATGACTTGAGAACATGATTGCTTATTACAGCAAAAGTCTAAGTTCTCTGGAGTGAAATTACTGCACCACTCAAAAGGAACTCCTGGCTGTGGATGAAAGGAAATGGGGAGAGGAAAGAAAAGCTCTATGAAGATTTGGATGGAAGTAAAATTGTTTGGAGTTGGTTACGTGAAATATCCAGACAGAAAGACACTGTAAATATGTAAATAGCTAAGCTTGTATCATATGTAATTTGTTAAATAGTTTCTTTTCTTTCTATCTGGGATGGGTTGCTCAGGATGTCACCATTTTGGACTCCATCAAAGTGATGGGTGAAGATAAGATGAGGGGTGAATAGTAACCTTGCTGTTACTATTCAGCGGAAACACCACCCTTCATTTAAGGTAGTTGTAAGACGCCATTATAGATCCTTTAGTGACCCAAGCAGTGGAAACAATAGGGCCCTCCAATCAAAATATAGGGTGTTACTGCTCAAAACAAAGTCAAATGCAAGGCACATATTAATGGAGAGGTTTCACTGGCTGTTGCTTTGTAGAGGTGTGTCTCTTTGTGAGAGAGAGGCAGACAGACCAGAGGAAGGAAGGGAAAAGGCAGCAAGGAAACACCACATGCAGTCACAAAAGCCCTGGGAACATGGCCCTTGGAAAAAGCTAAGAGAGAGAGCTTTTGAGCCTAGCGCTGGCTACAGAGGAGCTTGGAGCTATGAGCAAAGAAACTCTGTTTGATTCCTGCCTTGTTCAGAGAAACAGGACTTTGTCCATTCTTTGTAAATAAACAGGTTTGCATCCATCACCACTTTCTCCTCCTAACTGGAACAACTTACAAGACTGAATTTTTGGCTTACTGCTTGGGTCAAAAATGAGGTCACAATACATACATGCACTGATTCATATACATGCTCTCACATACATGCTCTCACACACAGTTCACACACGTGCACTCACATAATGATTCACACATCCCCATGCATTCATGCACACACTAATTCATATACCCTCACTCAGATATGCATGATTCTCACACATACATGCACATGCATAAACATAAGAACAGCCATACTGGATCAGACCAAAGATCCATCTGGCTCAGTATCCTGTCTTCCAATAGTGACCAATGCCACATCCCCCAGAGGGAATGACTAAAACAGCTAATCATCAAATGATCCATCCCTTGTCATCCATTCCCAGCTTCTGGCAAACAGGGGCTAGGGAAACCATCCCTGCACATCCTGGGTAATAGCCATTGATGGACCCATCCTCTATGAACTTAGCTAGCTCTTTTTTGAAGCCTGTTATAGTCTTGGCCTTCACAACTTCTTCTGGCAAAGAGTTCCACAGGTTGAACATAAATGCACACATATGCAGAGGGAGCTGATATGCACATAGGGACAGTGCTGACATGTCTCTATCAGTAAGGAACTGCATAAACATGGCCAAAATGAGAACTTTTATCGACTTAGACAGGCTTTGAGATATTTCAACCAGCAGGGGGCAGCACTGCATCTCTGTCTCTCCCTCCACTCCACTTACAGGGAGCTGTAGGAGATGCCTCTGTCTCCGTTCCCTGCCACTCCTGCACCTATTTTCTCACCTCTCTAATGAGACGCTAATGAGCAGCCAATTTGTTATGCCAATCAGCAGTGAGGGGAAAAAAATGGTGAGAGGGGGGGCAGACAGCTCTGGGTTCCCTATTGGGCAGGCCCTTGGGTAAGGACCAGATTTGCTCCCTGACCCCAAAGTGCAAAGCACAGTTCAGTCTGATTGCTATCACTGACCTCTGTGACTCAGCAGGTTCCCCCCACCTTGACAACCCACTTGCTGGCCCTCATCCAAAGCCCAGTTGCAGCCCATACAGCTCCCAATGCACAGCAGAGCCTCCATGTGGCACCATAACCCTGCCACATTGCTGCACAACTCCAGACACCCTAGCTGGGGGCTCTTCACGGGTGGGGGTAGAGGTGAGCACATGGGGTCTCTGTTCTGGGCAGAGGGGATCCCTGTAGGCAGATGACTTGCAGGCACAGTCTGGAGGGCAGAGGTGACATGGCACTCGCTGTGGGTGGGCAGAGTTCCAGGCAGCCAGGGCACAGGGAGCAAGCAGAGGTGGGACATGGGTCTCCATCCATAGGCTGGGGATGAGGGGACAGAGGAGGGCATGGGGTTACCCATAGGCTGGGGTGTTGCAAGCAGGGCAGGGGAGCCCTCTTACCTTTACGCCCATCGCGCTGAAAGTCCACGTGGCACCACTCGCCATCGTTGACCTTTTTGTTGCTAGCCCGCATCTTGATGCCGCCAGAACCCATGTCCAGCAGCAGGTAAAGATGGCCATCCAGCAGCTCCATGGCAAAGTAGTCAGCCTTGTGTGGACGCTCAGCACGGCCCTCCCGCGGGGGCTGCAGGCGCCCATGGCTGAAGAGCAGCAGCCCATTGGGCTCGGTTGTGCGGAAGTCGAAGGAGATGGAACCAGTCTTCTTGGTGTTCCACTTGGGCAGGGAGATGTAGGCTTCAGGCGACTCAAAAGTGACTGGATCCAACGCTGCCACATTCTCACAGCGGAACACCAAGTCCCCATTGATCTTCATCTTTGGGTCGCCGTCCTTTGCTAGGCGTGACAGCTCCAGCTTGAAGTCATTGTTCTTGTACACAACCTGGTGGGGAGATCTGCAGTGGGATACGAGGCCTTTGTCTTCTAGGGGGTGTCAACTTCGATTTGGCCCCCAGCAGGGACCTGCTGGCTAGCTCAGGGGGTAGGGAGATTGGCTAGCTTTCAGGGAAGCAGGGGTGGAACACAAGGTCTTTCCCCTCTGGAGGAAAAGCCAGCTCCAATCTGGCTTCAAGTAAACAGTGATCTACAGCTATTCCTATCTGATGGCTGCTGTGTGTAATGAGTTTCCTGGGTCACCTTCTGCTTCCTATTGTCTGCATCACACACCAAATTCCATCCCTGTCAGCCCCCATACAAGGATCCTATGGGAACGGTCCTCAGTTGCCGCTGATGAGAAATGCTCCTGCACTTCCTGCCCTAAACTTTTGGGCAGCATTGCTATAGGATGTTAAACAGCCCTTACACCCCACCCCATAGGTGGCTGCATCACAGCGCTGGTCAAGGGATCCCCATGGATATAGACACTTCACTCAGCCCCAGAGGCAGCTGCATGTCATTGGATACTCACATCTTTGAGGCACCCCATGAAGTTATTGCTGACAGGGGATCCTGGCAGGTCAGCTGTGTTGGGGCTGCCCCCAATGTAGAAAAAGTCATCTGAGCCCAGCATGGTATAATCCTCCTGCGTGTAGCCCGTCGTTGTCAGGATACCATCCACGGAAATGGTCACCTGTCCATCATGATTGCAGGGGTGGGGTGGGACAGTGTCAGGGAAGGGGGAGAGGTTTGGGAGGGTGGGAAACAAGCAGACAACAGAATATTAACCACCTGTGGTTGGTGAGGGGCTGGGGGGTGATGAGGGGAGAGGTGGCTAAGCCATTTTTATGTCTGGTTGTCTCTTTGGAGGAATGCTAGTATTTGGGGCTTAGGGAAAGGGGGAGTTGACCAAAATTTGATGGGGTCTTGAAAGAGGTGACACAAAAATTTATATGGGAGGGAGACTGCAATGGGGTTGTTTATAATATTTGATTGGCTGAAAAGGGGAGTGGGCAAAAATTGATGGAGGTGCTGGAAAAAGGGGACATAAGATTTACCAAGGGAGGGTGGTTCACAAGATTTAATGGGGGAAAAGGACTGGGGCGGGGGGATTGTCACAGATTTGTTGGGGAAGATCTGCACAAGATTTGGTGGGGGGCTGGGAAAAGGGGTGCACCGGTTTTGCTGGCCTGTCACTAGCCCTGCCAGGGAGGTTAGTGATATTATAGGCAGCTAGATCTGTTGGGTGATGGATAAGTGCCATATATATAAATGCCAGATATATCACATCCCATTCTGCCCTCCACTCCCCCAGGCTGCACCCTACTCACCATAGCTGCAGCTCCTCACCGAGGTCCAGGTTGGGGTGCAAAGCTGACAGTGTTGCCCTAAACCAAGCCGGGACCTCCCACTGTCCACCCTGGTTGGCCTAGGGTGTATTACACATCTCCCCTGCCTTAGTTTGGGCAGTTGGGACCTGTGACACACTAGGGGTAATGGCAGGTCCAAAGAAAAATGGGGGTACAGATACATCTATGGGGAGGGGTAATATATGGGACATACAGGCACATCTATGGGGGTGGGTAATGTATGGGATGTACAGGCACATCTGTGGGGAGGGGTAATGTATGGGGATGGGTGGCAATGGCTGTTAGTGAGGAGGCTGCAGGGAAGAAGATGCATGAATGGCAATTCTGTGACGAGGCTGTTGGTGGGAGAATGGCCATTGTGTGAGAAGGCTGGGGAGGAGGGCGGGAATGGCTGTGGTGTAAGGACACTGTTGGAGGGAGAATGGACATTCTGTGAGGAGGCTGTGGGGAGGGGAAATAGCCATTGTGTGAGGATTCTTGGGGGGAATGGCCGTTCCGCGAGGATGCTAGGGAGGGAGCGGCAGTTCTGTAAGGAGGCTGGGGGGCAGGTGGGGACCAATGGCCAAGTGTGAGGAGGTTGTTGGAGGGCAAATGTCCATTGTGTGAGGAGGCTTGGGGGACGGGGGGGTATGGCCATTGTGTGAGGAGGCTGGGGGGAAAGAATGGCCATTCTGTGAGGAGGCTGCGGAACGTGGGGGAAATGGCCATTCTGTGAGGAGGCTGGGAGGGGGTAGCCATAGTGTGAGGAGGTTGTGGGGGAAAATGGCCGTGTGTGTGGAGGCACGGGGTGGGGAGCACGGCCATTGTGTGAGGAGGCTGTGGAAGTGGGGGAATGGCTGTTAAGTGAGGAGGCTGTTGGAGGTGGAATGGCTGTTGTCTGAGTGGGCAGGGGGGTGTTGTGTGAGGAGGCTGTTGAAGTGGGGAAATGGCTGTTCTGTGAGGAGGGTGGGGTTGGGGGGGAAATGGCCATTGTGTGCGGACGCTGAGGGAGAATGGCCATAGATTGAGGAGGCTGGGAGTGAGGGAATGGCCATTGTGTGAGGAGGCTGGGCAGGGGGGCAGAACAGCTGATATGTGAGGAGAATGTTGGAGGGGGAAGGGCCATTGTGTGAGAAGGCTGTCAAAGGGCAAAATGGCCTCTCTGTGAGGAGGCTTGGCAGAGGAATGGCCATTCTTTGAGACTGCTGGGGGTGTGAGAATGACCATTGTGTGAGGAGGCTGTTGGAAGGGGAATGGCCATTGTGTGAGGAGGCTGGGAAGGGGCGCAGAATGGCTGTTCTGTGAAGAGGCTGTTCAGGGCTGAATGGCCATTCTGTGAGAAGGCTGTTGGAAGGGGAATGGCCATTCATTTTGGAGGCTTTTGGAGGGGGAATGGCCATTCAATGAGTTGATAACCACTGTTCCCTGAGCAGGCTGTGAGTAGGAGTGTAACAGCCAGGCTAGGGCAGGACAGTGGGTAACTGCTGCTTTGAGAGGAGACAAGGAGAACAGCTGTTCATGAGGAGGCTATGGGGGCAACGGCCATTGTGGTAAGGGTGTAGGGAACAGCTGATCTGTGATAAGGTTGTGGGGAGGGGGTGGGTAACAACTGGTATGTGAAGAGGACAGAAGTTGGGGTAACAGCTGTTCTAAGGGAAGCTGGGGGCAGTTAACAGCCATTGTAAGAGGGGTTAGAGGGAGATAACCAACGGCCTGTGGGGCAGCTGTAACAGGGCCAGTCCATGGGGAGGGTATGTCTATGTGTGTGTCTGTGGTGTATACGGGTAATGGCTGGTCCATGAGAGGAGTAGGAAAGGAGAAACAGATGGTCAGTGGAAGGCTGCGGGAAAGGTAAGAGCTAGCCCACAGGAGGGATATAGGGAGGGAAGGTATCAGATAGTCTGAGGGTAACGGTTGTTCAGACTGGCGCAGGTTGGGATAAGAGAAGGCAGTTCTGAGCCTCTCTGCAGCGTGTGGGGAGACAGGTATTTCTGATCCTGTCCAGTAGAGGGCACTGCTTGCTTGCACGCAGGCATAGACACAGAGCTGTGATCCTAGCTATCCAAGAGCAGTCCATACACACAGAGACAGGAAATTCTCATTCTATCTTTTAGGGGACAATTCTCTCTCTCTCTCTCTCTCTCACACACACACACACACCCCATCGCAGGTTGTTCTGATCCTATCTAGTAATGGGTACTACATACACATACCCAAGCAGTTATGATTATGATGAATATCTACTATAGGAGGCAACAGGCATACATGAACACACGGACATTTCTGAACCTGTCTAGTAGGGAGCAATGGACACACATACACATAAACACCCACTGAGGCAGTTCTGATCATGTCCAGGATGGGGCAGTACACATACACACACACATAGAGGCAGTTCTGATTCTGTTCTGAACATGGCAGTACATACACAGAATTATAATCACCTCCAGTAGAAGGCAGTACACATCGATTTGCACACGCTTGCACTTCTGATCCTATCTAGTAGGGAGCATCACGTGCGTGCATGCACACACACACACACACACAGAGTTCTGATCATATCTAGTATAGGGCAGTACATACAAGCATGCCAAACACAGGCAGTTCTGATTATATTATACAGTATGGAGTAGTACACACACAGGCAGAGGCAGTTCTGACTTGTCCAATAGGGGGCAGTATATGTGCGTGCACGCACACACACACACACACACACACACACACAGAGTTCTGATGCTATACAGTATGGAACAGTACATACACACACATAGTTCTGATACTGTTCAGTGGGATGCAATACACATGCACACAGAGTTATGATCATCTCCAGTAGGAAGCAATACATATGCATGTATGCTCATACACATATACACAACATTTCTGATCCTATCTAGTAGGGAGCATCACACATACAGGCAGTCCTCCATGTGTGCAGTATTGAGAAAGACACAAATACATACACAGACAGTTCTGAACAATACATTAATGAGCAGTATACACACACAGAGGCCATTCTGCTCCTGTCTAGGAGGGGGCAGTACACCATCAAACCTAGAGGCAGCCCTCATTCTATCCCAGGACCGAGCAGTGTATACATGCACACATAGGCAATTCTGATCCTATCCAGTAGTAGTACAAAAACAGAGAGAGTGTTCTCTCATTCTCTCTCTCTCTCTCTCTCTCACACACACACACACAATCCAGAACAAACTCAGAACTGCCTCTGTATATTCACTGAAGCAGCATATACACAACCACACACAGGCATTTCTGAACCTGTCCAGTAGGGGGCAGTATGCACACGCATGTGTGCACACACACACACATATGCTATATAGGCTGTTCTGATCCTAGTCCAGTGGTAGTACACACACACACCACAGGTGTATCAGTACACAGATAACTCCTCTATACCCCACCAGCTCTCCGTGATGCCCCGGACATCGATCCTGTTTGCAATGGGAAGACCTGAACCCCGATGCCACAGCAACCCCTTGTAGCACAGATGGGGGCTTTGCCTCACAATGCTCACTAACCGGATCACGGTGTTGGCTCTAGTTCAGATCCAAAGTCCACCCCACTGCTCTGGGTGCTGGTTCTGATCGAGGCTTGATCTCTGAAGCAGTGGGATGAGGTAAGTCAGGCTCTCCTGGAAGCATTGTCCTCTGGTATATAGGTATCACAATAATTCTAGCACAAATTGTTAACCCCTTGTCATGCGGTATGGGGGAAACAGGATGGGGCTGCAATTTGTACCCATCTTCCCAATTCTTGTTTTAACCCATCAAATCTTGTGCATATGAGGGCTCTGGCCTGGAGGAAACACTGTGTTTATTGGGGGATTAGAAAGAGGGCCAAGAAGACTTTTTGTGTTTTTCTTTGTTGGGGGGGCTGTTTGTTGGGGGCGCTGTTTCCTGATACCCAGTGGGAGTGCATGGGTGGGAGGTTATGGGAAGGGATTTGGGGATGGGGGATTGCGGTTTGTTAAATTCCTTTCAGGTGGTCCATTTCCTCTTCCCCATAAAGCAGGGGATGGGTGGGGGGAGGGGAAGCTGTGGGGGGGGGTCACATTAGTATTGGTCAGTACAACAACATGCAAAAGAAGCTAGAGTAGGAAGGGGAAGGGAAGGGCACGAAGGCGCATAGTCCAAGCTGGAGTCCCTCCTTGTAGACAGTGCCCCTCCCCAAGTCCTGCTGTGTCAAAGGCTATAGCCTTGGGGTGGAACTGTCCCTTAAGCTGCTAGACAGACTGACCCTGTGGTTGGAAGAGGTTCCATTAAGCAACAAGCCAATGAAGATCCACAATACCACATGGGGGCAACACTCAGACAAGCCCTATGACATTCCAGCTAACAGAATATGCAGCAGCCGAAGTCACTCTTGGATCCTGACCTGGCTACAAGCCCTAGGGTGAAAACAGCAGAGGGAGCTGCCAGCCAGAGCAAGTTAGGGAAGACTCTGCCACAGACAACAGCCTCCCCGTCTCCACCCTCCACTCCTAGAACTGGGAATAAAACAGGAGCTCCCAGCTCCTCTGCTTTTATCACTAGACCCCCAGTTTCCTCCCAGAGATGGAGACAGAACCCAGGAATCGTGAATCCCAGCCCTCCCTACTCTAACCACCAGATCCCACTCCCCACTCAGGAGCCAATGACAAAACTCAGGAGCTCTGGGGGATTCTTAGTCCAATCCCCAGTTCTAACTCATTGGCCCCATTTCCTTGCAAGAGCTGGACATAGAACCCAGGCGTCCTGACACCCAACCCTACCCTGTTACCACTCCCCACCCAGAGCTGGAGATAAAAGGCAGAAGTCCTGGCTCCCACCCCCACTTCTCGCACACACTAACCCACTCAACCCCACTTCCCTGCACAGAACCCAGGAGTTCTGCCTCCCAGCTTCCTCCCATCCCATTTTTCTAACCACTAGACCCCACTCCTCTGTCAGAGCTAGGCAGAAATCTGTTAGTTAACCAAAAATCTCATCTGTGGACAAACTACCCCCACTAACACTCCAATCTAAAAGGAGGGATCCCAGTTCAAACAAGCCCTGCATAGGACAGAGCACCCCTGTGGGGAAGGGAGTGAGGAGGTTTTGGATTAGTAAAAGAATTTGGGGATCTGTTTTCCTCAGACAAACTTAAAAGTTCAGACAGAAAAATGGCAGTTAGTAGGAACAGTAAGACAATCTTCATTAGCACAGTATTAGTACCACAGGAGTTAATTATCAGCTGGCATTAATCATGGCTCTTGGTTAATTAATTAATTAATCATCAAAGAGAGAGAGAGAGATCGGCGAAGAGAAAGAGACTCAGATGGAGAGAGAGGAAAGCCATGCAGGGCAGAAAGGCAGAATGAGCTATAGCCAGAGCCATGCATGTTAGATAGGTTTGGGGGTTTCAATGGGGGTCACAGACCAGTGGGGGACAGAGAGAGAGAGAAAGAGAGAGATGCAGGCTGAGGCATGCAGAGAGAATGAGAAGGAAGGGGGTAGGTTTTAAAATGATGGAGATGGAGTGGGTTGGCTGGGGAGGTGGTTTGTAACGGGAGCACCTGTGTGATCGGTAAACAAGAGTGTGGGTTGTACTACAACCCCAGAACCCTTCTCCCACAAACACCAGAGCCTTCCTCACATACATCCGACAGCTCACACATACATACACACCCTCCAGGCCTTCCCCACACAAACTAGAGATATCCCTCTTCACACACTGCAGAACCCTCTCTCTCACACACCCCCACACCCCAGAGCTATCCCTCTTCCGCACACACTCCAAAACCCTCCCTACACTCTCATACACCAGAGCCATCAACACACACATAAAAACACATGCATCCTCCCCCCAAAGGCTCCTCCTGCACACCTACAGCAGAGCTATCTCCCCCTTCCACAATAGTTTCCCCCCAACCCCCAAATTAGCTATCTCTCCACACACACCAGAGGTCTCTCTCTCTCTCAAACCCCACTCCCGCAGCTCTCCCTTGCCATGCACATACACTGGAACTCTCATCAATACACACGGACCAGGGCTCTTCCCTAAGTCACAACACAGTATCCCCAACACACACCAAAGCTCTTTCCCTTACACACAACAGAGCCCCATACACACACAAACCAGAGCTTTCCCATCAAACATTCACTAGAGTTCTCCCACTCCACACACCAGAACTCACACACACAGAGACATTTCCCCACTAAATGAGTTACTTCTCACATTCACATGCACACACGAGTTATCCCTCCAAACATCCACACTGCAGAGAGATTCCACCTGCACACACACACTCCAGAGATATTCTCCCCCCACATACAGTAATTTGCTTCCCCATCCAGAGCTATTGCCCTCCCACTCACACCAGAGCAATTTCTACCCACTCACACACACGCACCACAGTTATTCTCCCACACAAGAGCTACTCACCCTACACACATAACATAGCTATTCCCCCCACACACACACAAGCACCAGAACTGTCGCTCCCACCAATACATATCTGCTCCTGTGCCTGACTCATTCTAAGCCTCGCTTCAGGCCCGCTCCTGCCTTGTTCCTGTCCCACTCCAGTACTGCTCCTTTGCATGGTACCTGACGCTGGCTCTGACCCTTACTGCAATCACTAGGTCTGACCGCCATAGCACCAACCACTAGATGTGACTGCTCATGTCCCGGTTCGTGCCACTTTGAGTAGCTCGCCTAAAAATGGCGAGAGGGCAGGTTCCACGACTGGGATGGATCCTGCTAAGGCCATCTTCCTGTTTCATCTTGCAGAACCTGCAGACTCAGGTTGCGGTTCTACCTTTCCCTCTAGTACCTTGCACAAACATTTCTCTGCTAGTAGTCCGGATGGCTAATTGGTGTCTGACACACCCCCTTCTCCTGCTCCAGCTATGGCACTCCACGATGTCAGAGGTTTACCTGGAAGTGCATGTGTACTGCAGTTCCTCATGTCATTTCAGAGACTTGGAATTTGCCTGTGTGCATAATGTCCCCACCCAGTGCAAAATTACCCCTGACTTGGTAGAGTCTGTTAATGGTTCACTCCTTTCTTTGGACTCAGTCACTCACCAGTCTGCCCCCTTAGAAGTAACTACCTTTCCAGGTTATCGAGAAATCCTTCAATGCGGGTTGATCCACACACCGCATTCCCTGGCCCATCACCGATGACCCACATATCCGCTGGATGACTGGCATGAGGCATTTTAGTTCACCATACCACTGGTAATCTTGCCTCCCAAAATCCAACCACAGAGCAGAAGTCCTCTGCAGCTCTGCCTGCCTTCAGGAGGGGGTTAGTCCAAAGGGAAACTTGGCAACCCCCACTGCCTTCCCAATAGCCACTAAATATCAAGACTTAGCCAGCGTGTTCAACAAAAAGGAATCTGACATCTTACTGCCCCGTCGACCTCCAGACTGAGCAGAGGGACCTTTCAGGCATATTTATTCTCCCTCAGAACACAAAGTTACAAGTTCTCCGGAGTTATCACCAAGAAAATCTGCAAAAGGGGCTCATCCGTCCCTCCATGTCCCCAGCTGGGGCTCCAACTTTCTTTGTGAGTAAGAAGGATGGTTTCCCTGCAGCCTTGTGTGGATTACCAGGCATTAAACAATGTTACTATCTGGAACCAGTACCCTTTGCCCCTCATCAAGCTCTCTGAAAGACTTTGCTCTGCCAAGGTCTTCATTAGGTTGGACCTCTGTGGAATTCATAACTCGGTTCAGATTCAAGAAGGAGATGAATAGAAGACTGCCTTCTGCACATAGTATGGACATTTGGAGTAGTTGGTTATGCCATTTTACTTGCGCAATGCTCTTTTGACTTTCCAGCATTTCGTTAATGATATCTTTAGGGACATGCTGGGCCAATCTGTGATTATTTACCTCAATGACATTCTTTGAGGACCTCCATCTGCAGATCCATGTCTCCACGACCAACATATATACTGTATCTACACAACGGGAGGAGATCGATCTAAGTTACACAACTTCAGCTATATGAATAACGTAGCTGAAGTCAACGTACTTAGATCTACTTATTCCAAAGTCCACACTATGCTATGTCAACGGGAGATGCTCTCTCATCAACTCCCCTTGCGCTTTTCATTCAGGTGGAGTACAGGAGTCAACAAGTGAGCGATCTGTGGTTCGCTGATGAATCAATCGCTGCGCTTCAATCCCCTGGTAAGTGTAGACAAGCCCCTAAAGACACTCTCCCAGAACCTATATGAAAACTTTAAGAAGTGTGAATTTAACCAGGGCACAATCAAATTCCTTGGGTATATTGTTTCCCCAAAGGGACAAATTATGGACCAACACAAATGGCAGCCATATCCAACTGGGCTTCTCCAAAGGACATACAAGAGGTACAGTGATTCCAGGGCTTGGGCCATTTTGCCAACAGCTAATGGGGTTTCCTAGCCTGGTCGCTCTGATGACAATGCTTTTTGAAAAGGATCCAGGTTCATCTGGTCCTTAGAAGCCCACCCTGCCTTAGATCCGCTAAAAAAGGCATTCACCGCAGCTTCCTTCCTTATCCATCCTGTTCCCACTAAGTCATTCATGGTGGAAGCTGATGTGTCAAACTTTGCCATAGGTGCAGTGTTATCAAATCAAGTGAGCCTCCATAGCCAACTTCATGCCTGCGCCTTTCATTCCTGTAAACTAACTCCAGTGGAAAAAAATTATGATATCTGGGACAAGGTGGCCTTCGAGGAATGGCGTCATCCCTTAGAGGGATCCCAGTTCCTAATCCAGGTCCTTATGGACCACAAGAACCTGGAATCCCTCCAAATGGCCAGACACCGCAATCAATGCTAGATCTGCTGGTCCCTTCTTGTTGCTTGATTTGACTTCATGGTGTAACCTACTGTCCGGGGACAGGATATTGAAAGGTGAATGCTCAGTCTTCCAAGGATGAGTATCCTGAACCTGGTGGAGAACCTCCTTTCACAGATCTTAGAGTGCTCATTTTTTGTCAGTGGGTCTGTAGACAGCAGTCTGAGGCCCTGCATTCATTCTCAGCTGCCCACCAATGTGTTTGCAACACAGATCCGCCAGACCTTGGGAGGTGCAGATGCCCAGCCTGATTCAAAGTTCAGACTACAAAGTGTTCTCTATGACAGTGATCTCATTTGCGTTCCAGAGGGCCAGCCTAGACTTCAAGTCTTTAAATTATGCCACAACATGCTACTTGCTGGTCATTTCAGTCAATCCAAGACCAGGAGCCCGGTTTGGCTAACTTTCTAGTGGCTAGGTCTATGCGCTTTTATCAAGAAATACATAAACTCCTGCAAACCTCCACTTTTGAACCAAGAGTCCACACTCCAGACAGCTTGGCTTCCTCCAGTCCTTGCCTATTCCACCCCAGCCCTGGTCAACTGTATCTATTGACTTCATTTGGGAGAGGCTTCGCTCTCATAGGCACACAATAATCCTAGTCATGGCCGATCTCTTAACTATTACAGCGCACTTGGTTCTGCTCTATACCGTCCCTACCACCCTGAAAATGGCATCTCTCTTCTTAGAGAACATCTTCCATTACCACAGGTTACCAACTGGCACCGTGTCAGACTGGCATCCCCCATTCATTTCCCATTTTTGGCGGAAGTTTCTAAGACTTCTTGGCATTGAGCCTCTCATCTCATCTGCCTATCACCCACAAACTAATGGGCAAATAGAACGAGTCAACCAGATTCTGGGACAGTATCTTTGCTGTTTTTTGAATTACCACCAGGATAACTGGTTTTCCCTGCTTTCCTGTGTGGAATTTTTCTACAGAATGCAACCCAGGGTTCCGCCCAATAAAGCCCATTCTTTGGTAACTACAGTTTTCATCCACGTTGCCATCCAAACACATCCATTAGTTTCTAGTACCTGCTGCCATGCAGAGCCTGTGCAACCAAGTGCATGAAGGTGCCAAAAAGCACACTCAGGGGAGGAGGTGGAGCGGAGGTCAGCTGGGGCAAGGTGGTGCGGGGAGTGCCACCCGCAGCAAGTAACAGGGGGAGCGCACGCAGGGAACCGCTCCCCACCCTAGCTCACCTCCGCTCTGCCTCCTCCCCTGAGCACACCACCCCCTGATTCTCCTCCCCTCCCAGGCTTGCCCACCAATCAGCTGATTGGCGCCACAAGCCTGGGAGGCGGGAGAAGTGGAGCGTCGGCAGTGTGCTCAGGGGAGGAGGGGGAGGGGAGGGGAGCTGCCGCAGGGCTCCCTGGGCGGAGAGGGGGTGGGGAGCTGCTACAGGGTTCCCAGGGGAGGGCGGAAGATGGAAGTTTCACCTAGGGCACGAAATATCCTTGCACCAGCCCTGCTGCCATGGACTTCACCCCCCACCTACACCAAGTGCACCAATAACTCTAGGAATAGTAGTGATCTGCTAAAGAACCTTGCAAGCACCAGGCCAGCCAGGGTTGCCAGATCACTCCCAACCTTGCCATGGTGTTCGGTTTGGTTATCCACACAGAATCTTCAATTAGTTCACCCTTCAGCCAAGCTAGATCAGTGATACCTGGCCCCAATCACAATCTCAGACCAGAAGAATCCAGTAACATTCAAGTGACAGCTACCCAAGTCCCTAAAGATCCATCCTATATTTCATAAGCAACAAAGAGTCCTGTGGCACCTTATAGATTAACAGATGTATTAGAGCATAAGCTTTCGTGGGTGAAAGTTGCATCCGACAAAGTGGGCATTCACCCACGAAAGCTTATGCTCTAATACCTCTGTTAGTCTATAACAGGGGTGGGCAAACTTTTTGGCCCGAAGGCCACATTGGGGCTCAAAATTGTGTGGAGGGCCGGGTAGGGAAGGCTGTGCCTCCCGAAAGAGCCTGGCCCCGACCCCATCTGACCCCCATCCACTTCCCGCCCCCTGACTGCTCACCTCAAAACCCCTGGCCCATCCAATCCCCCACCCCACTCCCTGTCCCTTGATTGCCCCCCACCGGAGACCCTCCCCACAACCTCACCCACTATCTAGGTCCCCCTGCTCTTTCTTCCCTGACTGGCCCCTCTTGAGACCCACCTTAACCACCACCCCCTGGAATCCCACCCCCTATCTAAGCCCCCCTGCTCCTTGTTCCCTGACTGCCCCCTCCCCACACCCCAAACCCCACCACCTAACACCCCCCCCTTGCTTACTGTGCTCAGCCAGGTACTCCAGCCTGAATGCAGGGCCCCGCGGCTTGGCCTGGGCAGGTCCCCACAGCTCACCATGCTCTGCCCGGTGCCCTGGCCCGGGAGTGTGGGGCCCCACAGCTCCTTGCGCTCGGCCCGGCCCAGGGCCACTGGCACCCTGGCCGAGCTTGCGGGCCAGATAAAAATGGCCGACAGGCCACATATGGCCCATGGGCTGTAGTTTGCCCACCCCTGGTCTATGAGGTGCCTCAGGACTCTTTGTCGCTTTTGCAGATCCAGACTAACACAGCTACCCCTCTGATCCTATATATTTCATGCCTCTCTTCTACAACTTTACACTGAGAACTCATTCCCGAACCGCTCCAACACACTGCTACACTCATAACCATTAGAGGGCAGGAAGGATACTTGGTATGAATTCTTGACTCCTCCCCACCAACAAAGTAGGAAAAACTCCAGTATCTGGTGGACTGAATGGGCTATGGGCCAAACGACCAGTCCTGGGAACCAATAGGGAACATCTATGTCCCAGATCAGCTATGGGACTTCCACCAAACTATACTAAGATACCTGGCCCTAGAGCCGTTAGGAGGTGCTCCTCAAAGAGGAGGTGTACTGTCAGAAATCATGAGACTGAGACCAGCTAGCTGACCTGCAGATTCCCTCATTGGCTGAGAGGCATCATCAGGACTGCTTTTAAGCCCAGCAGCAGCAGTAGGCTAGTGGCTGCTCAATGCTTAAGCCTGAAGCTGCAATTTCTTCTCTGTCTGCCTTGTTCCCTGCCTTACTCCAGACCCGCTTCTGCCTTGTTCTTGTCCTGCTCCAGCCCTGTTTCCTTGCTTTGTTCCTGACTCTAGCTCTGACCCTGGGCTCTGTTCCTGGCCTCTTGACTACAGCTCTGAGCACTGTACCTTACCACTCCTGCCCCAGTTCATAACACACACAGCAGAGATAGTGCTCACACTCTACACATACACAGCAGGGCTGTTCCTCCCTTCTCCAAAGGTCAAGAACTATGGGTTTAAGATCCTTCAACTGAGCTTGAGGCTGGCCAATTCAGCCTTCCAGCAGGTTAATGAGCCCACTCAATTGGCTCACCTGATTGGCCAGCTCACTCAATTGGCTGCAAGGACTCAGCAAGTCTGCATTTAAGCTCAGCAGTGGCAGTAGTCAGCGCTTGCTCAATGTTTACACCTGCAACTGCAATCTCCCTTGTGTCTGCCTTGTTCCAGCCCTGCTCCTGCCTACTCCAGCCCTGCTTCCTTGTCCTGCTTCTAACTCTGGCTCCGACCCTTGACTTGTCTGCTAGTTTCTGACTTTAGCTCTGACCGTTGGCTCTAACCACTAGATAAGACTGCCCACATCCCAGTCCCTGATAGTTTGAGCAGCCCAAAGAACAGCGAAGACCTGATTTGGCTGCAGGGATGGACCCCTACAAACCCAGGTTGATGCCCTGCAGGCACATAATGTAGTGCTGCTTGTGCAAGCCACGTAGTCAGTGACTCAGGCCCCTCTAGAACCAAAGATCCCAATACCTGAAAAGTTTGACAGTGACCATACAAAATTCCACAGGTTCTTAAACCAGTGCCTTCTCCTGCTCCTGCTGGACCTACAGTTGTTTCCCACAGACCGAACCAGGGTGGGACTCATCAACAATCCACTGACTGGGGAAGCATTGGCATGGGCCTCTCAACTGCTTGAGAAATCTAGTCCCCTCTTGAGTCAGTTCAAGGAATTAGAGTGATTTTGACCACCCGAATTGTATGCACAGGGCAGAAGCCACACTGCAGGTCCTGAGGCAATGATGCCAGCTGGTTGCTAACTACTCTGCAGATTTTCAACACCTAGGTGACGGACACAGAATGAAGCAAGGCCTCTCAGCGCTATCACTTCCGGCTTGATCCAAATGATGAAATCAAAGATGAGCTTGCATGGATAGAATTCCCCACTGCTCTGGACACATTTAGCAACCTATGCATCAAGACGGACAATCACTTATTGGAACACTGCAAAGAAAGGAGAGTGGCTTCTCAATTCACATATGTCTCAACAGCACCTGTCAGCCAATATCCAGTGCCCACCACAGTCTGAATTTGTGTAAGTGGTCATGGCAGAGAAGGCCTGATGCCAGATATTGGGTCTCTGCCTCTATTGTGGGGCTTCTGGGCACTTTGCTTTGACCAGTCCTGCAAAGGCTAGTTCCGCATCTCAACTGGGAAACGCCAGGCCACAGCCCCCGGACCTCCCCACTGGTGTGGCATTCGATCAGCACCAAAGCATCTTCTGCTTCCACTGTGTCTACGGCATCCTGTTCTGATGGAGTCTGGCTCCTCCAGAAGCTTTATGGACTTGGACTTGGACTTCGCTCGCCCACACAGGATCCCAGCACAGCACAAGGACTTACCCAACGTAACAGAATCCATCGACTGATCACTCCTTTCATCAGGTCCCATCACCCAGAGCCGGGTCTAGCTTTTTTGCCTCCCCAAGCAAAATAAAATAAAATAAAATAAAAGAATGTCCGGAATGCCGCCCCTTAGAATGTGCCGCCCCAAGCATGTGCTTCCTCGTCTGGGGCCTGGAGCTGGCTCTGCCATCACCTCTGAGACTGCGCCCTTAAAAGTCACAACCCTTCAGCGGCATCGCAAAACCGTTCAGTTGGGTCTGGTTTATTCTCGTACTTCCTGGACACCCATGGTGTTCTCACACTCATGATCCACACATCCTCTGGAGGGCAGGAATGATTCGTATCCTCTTGTCCTACTGTCAACAGTCTTGTCACCCTGAACCAGGTCTCAAGTTGGAGGCTAATTTGTAGTATAACTCTAAGGAAACCCTGACCTTTTCGGTTACCCTGGGACAGAAAGGCTGAGTCCAACAGACTCTCAGTCAACATCTGCCTCAACAATACTGGTGAAATACTGTGACCTTGCAGAATTCTTTGACAAGAGGATGGCTGATACCCTCCTGCCTCATGGTCACTATGACTGTCCTATTGGTCTCCAGCCAGGGACGGACATCCTTTTTGGACATATTTACTCCCTCTCAGTTCCTGAGTTGTGGATGCTTCAAGAGTATCTACAAAAGAATGTGAAACAGAGATTAACCCTACTGGTCCATATCTTGGAAGGGGATGAGTGGAAGACTGCCTTCCATACCTGATAAGGGGACCTGGAATACTTACTAATGGCCTTCAGGCTGTGAAATGTTCCTGCAAATGTTCCAACATTTTATCCATGACACTTTCAGAGACCTGTTGGACAAATTCATCGCTCTCTGCCTCACAATATTCTTGTTTTTTCTGAAGATCAAGCCCTTCATGACCAACATGTATTTTGAGTTTTGGAAAGGATTTGCCAGAATTATCTCATTGTTAAACTGGAGAAATGTGAATTTGATCACAGTATGATCAAGTTCCTCAGGTGTATTGTATCTCCTGATGGTCTAACTATGGAACTACATATTTATGTCCGAAGTGATCAGCCTAGGCTCAAAGTTCTGAAATCATGTCATAACTCACCTCTCACTGGTCCCTTTGGTGGAGCTAAAACAAGAAACTTAGTTTCATGGAACTTCATGGCGGCCAGGTACGCACTGGTATGGACTAGTTTACCGTGAAATATGTTGATTCCTACAACCTGGTCTCCTCCAGGCCTTGCCCAACCCATCTTAGTCCTGGTCCACCATGTCCCTGGCATTTATCATAGAATTACCTTGCTCTCATGGTTGTTCAGTGGTGGTAGGTGCAGTTGACTTCTTAACTAAGATGGCCCACTTTGTCCCTTCTCATACATTCCCTACAACCCTGCAAACAGCCTGCCTCTTTCTAAAGCATGTTTTCCGGCTCCATAGACTGCCGACTGGCACTATGTCAGACAAAGACCACAATTGGTTTCCCTTTTCTGACACAGGCTTTTAAAACTCCTGCATATAGAGCTCTTTTTTGCAGGTCAATGGACAGACAGAACAGACAAACCAGATCATAGAGCAATACCTCCAGTAGTTCTTAAATTATCACCAGGATAACTGGATCTCCCTCCTGTTATAAGCCAAGTTCACCTACAACAATTCAATCCATGTCTCAACCCAATAGAGCTCATTCCACACAAATTACAGCTTTGATCTCTGCTTTCACCCAGCATTGCCCACAAACTCCTCAGTTCCTGCAGCGGTGGACCGCTCACTGCTCTGAATCACATACAACAAGAACTTACAGAACATCTGGATGCCTCCAAGGAAACCTACAAGTGTTATGCTGATCAGGGATGCCATGCCACACCTCACTTTAGCACTGGGGACAAAGTCTGGCTATCAACTCGCAATCTCAGATCATCCCAACTATCATCAACAGCCCATTCAAGATTCTCAAGGAGATCAGCCCAGTGATATTCATGTTTCTATTCCAGAGTCAATAAGATCCATCCTGTGTTCCATAGCTCCCTCTTGTGGACCCCTTCCCAGGTCAATACAATCTGTCGTCACTACCCATTGCATTCCCCGGGCAAGAAAAATACCTTGTCTAACAGATTATTGACTCCAAGCAAGTACAGGGCAAGCTTCATTACTTAGTGAAATGGGAGGGCCACGGTCCTGATGACCAGTCATGAGAACTAGCAGAGAAAGTTCATTCACCGTGGACTACAAGACTTTCATCCGGCCCATCCCAAGTAGCATGGGCTGAGGGCCCCTAGAAAGGACCCTTGAAAGGGGTCGGTACTGTCAGGAACTATGGCTTATGTTCTCTCGGCCAAGCCTGAGGGTTGGCCAGTTAATGAGCCCAGCTGTGCCTGACTGGCCAGCCCACCTGATTGGCTGAAAAGAGTCAAGAGGTCTGCATTTAAGCTCAGCAGCAGCAGGTCGCTGGACTGTGCATGAATTGTTTCCAGCTTTACTCCAGCCATGCTCTGGCCTCATTCCACCCTTGCTCCAGACCTACTCCTGCCTAGTTCCTGTCTGCTCCAGCCCTGATCCTGACACTGGCTCTGATTCCCAGTCCCTGACACAGAGCTATTTCCACCCCCCACCCACACCAGACCTATTTCCCTCCCCACATACACATCAGAGCTATTCCCAGCCCCGTCATGCATCAGAGCTATTTCCCCACACACACACACACACCAGAGCTATTCTCCACATACACGCATCACAGCTATTCCCAACACACACTCCAGAGCTATTGACCCAAGAGTTGTAGCCCCCCCATGTACGTGTCTAGAGCTATTGTAACACACACATGCATGTGGGCCACACAGAGCTATTGCCCCTTCACATGCACCAGATCTACTCCACACA
>ML677379.1:516798-547734 GCA_007922305.1 Dermatemys mawii
GGGGGGGGTTCCAGAAGATGAGGGAGACAGAGGGTGTAAGCGGGGGAGTCCGGAAGATGAGGGAGACAGAGGGTGTGAGTAGGGGAGAGGGGTTCAGAGAGATGAAAGAGACAGAGGGTGCGAGCGATGGGGGTTCAGGGAGATGGAGACAGTGGGTGCGAGGGGGGGATTTTTCAGGAAGACAAGGGAGACGGGGGGAGAGGGATACAGGAGGAGGAAGAAGACAGAGGGCGCGAATTGGGGAGTTCATGGAGATGAGAGAGACAGCAGGTGCAAAGGGGGTTTCAGGAAGGCAAGGGAGACAAAGGGCTTGAGCAGGAAGGAACGAGGTGGAGGAAAGGAAGAATCAGAAAAAAAGAAAGATTGAAAGAATGAGAAAGACCAGAGAGAATGAACGAATGAATCAAGGATTGAAAAGAAAGGCAGAATGAATGAAGAAATAAGGAAGAAAGAACTAAGCCAAAAATCAAATGGATACAGTATAAAGGCGGAAGAAAGGAGTAAACAAGTGCATCAAAGAAGGAATGTGAGAGTGAATCTAAGAAAAGGAAGGAACGAAAGAATGAATGAATCAGAAAGAAGAGGGAGACCAAAGTCAGAGATGCCTGTGGCTGTGTGGGCAGGCGGGTGCCCTGGGGCAGGAAGGAGCAAATGGCAGAGGCACAGAGAGCAGTGGGGGAGGAAATCAGGGGATGGTGGAGCTGATCTGAGTAGCTCCGAGGGGTCGGACTGCCCCCGCAGTGCTGATGACTAGGGATGATGTTCTGCCTGCCCTTGAATGTGACCAGGGGGCTCCTCACCCTGTTGGGATCCCCAGCAACTCCCTCACGGGGAGCAAGGAGACTCCTCACCCCCACTCATCTGCTCAAGCCTGCCCAACTCATTCCATTGGCAGCAAGGCCCGAAGGAGGAGGTAGAGAGGGGAAGGGACTGACCCAGAGCAACCAAGTGCAACAACTGAAGAAGAACCCAGGAATCCTGACTCCCAGCCCCCTGTCTCTCTGCTCCAGCCCACTGGACCTCAGTCCCCTCTCAGATCTGGGGATAGAACCCAGGAGTCCTGACACCCAGCTGTCACGGAGTCCCTGAGGCGATGGTTTGGACCTGCTTCTTAAGAAGCCAGATAGGACTTTGGGGAGAACCTTTTTTTTTGTAAACAGCCTGTCTTTAAGGCTAGGAGCTTCACAGCATACAGCTTCCACCTTTCTGGGTTTGACCTTAGAGCATTTAGCACCTTCTGCCTCTCCGAGTGCTTTCCCCAGCGAGCCCAGCTAGGCAGGGTCCTGGGGAAGCCTGTGGGTTTGCACCCCAACTCCACAGTTCATTGTGACTTTTAGCCCGCCAGTAAAACAGAGGTTTATTAGTTGACAGGAACATGATCTAACACAGAGCTTGTGGATAGAGCGAACCGGACCCCTCAGCTGGATTTATTTCGGGGGGGGTCCAGGGAGGCCAGACCCTATCTGGGCCTCCCTGCCCTTCCTTAGCCAGCTGCAGACTGCCACTTACTCCCCAGCTCCTCCCCTGTTTCCTTTGTTTTGTTTCCAGGCAGGAGGTTAGGTGACTTCTTCCCCCCACCTGAAGTCAAGTTACAGCTTCAGGTATGTCAAGAATCAGAGGGGAGTATGGACACCTTCCCACAATAGTCAGAGGAGACATTGAGAGCATTTCTGTTCCGTCACACCAGCTCCCTGCTCTAACCCCCTAGTCAGAGTGACAGATTCCCCAGTGTAATTCAGGAGTAGCCACATTGGATTATCCCAGTTGAGAACAGTGTGAAAGGGGATCTGGCCTTAGAACTGACTGAGAGAGACTGGGCTCTGCACTGGGGCCCTGGGTACTCCCCTATCCCATCCCCCAGAGTGGGGAAGCAGGTGTGGGGGGCAGGGAGACCCAGGAAGAGGGAATAGGAGAGACAGATACAAAAAAAACCAGGATGGTGCTCTGACTGCCCCTCCCCCCATCCTGAGGGCAGTGAGGGAGAGTAGATGGGGGAAGTGGGGCAGGGAGATGTTCCCTCTCTTGGGTGAGTTGCAGCCCTGTGGGATACTGCTCCCAAGCACAGACCACACATCTGGAAATGCTGGGGGAACGTTCCTTCCCCAAAACTATTCACACCATGGACCCAGCCCCCAGACTCCTACATACTTCAGACCTTCACAATACAGGCTAACTACCCCACCACCACCCCCTACACCATCCCTCAGCCAGACACTCCCCACACACACACACCCTCTGCCTGGGATTGCTCCATCCCCCAGCCAGAGACTCCCACTACAACATCCACCTGGGATTACACCATTCTCCCATGAGGAGAAACCTCCCTACAACATTTGCCTAGGGATGACATCACCCCTTGACCAGAGACCTCCCTATAGCATCCTACTGGTATTACTCCATCCCCCTGGCCAGACATAGCCCCACACACCTTCTATAAGAACAGCCATACTGGATCAGACCAATGGTCCATCTAGCCTGGTGTCCTGTCTGCCGACAGTGGCTGATGCTAGGTGCTTCGGGGGAAATGAAGAGAACAGGGAAATGCATCCAGTGATCCATCACCTGTGGTCCAGTTCCAGGTTCTAGCTGTCAGAGGCTTAGGACAACCCGAGCATGAGGCTCCACCCCAGAGTATCTTGGCTAATAGCCGCCGACGGACCTGTCCTCCAGGAGCGTATCGAATTCTTTTTTGAACCCTGTTATAGTTTTGGTCT
Organism: Dermatemys mawii; assembly: GCA_007922305.1. Classification (NCBI taxonomy): domain Eukaryota; kingdom Metazoa; phylum Chordata; order Testudines; family Dermatemydidae; genus Dermatemys; species Dermatemys mawii. The sequence goes on from ML677379.1 coordinate 519,513, forward strand.
TTACAACATCCCCTGGCACCGAGTTCCACAGGCTGACTGTGCACTGTGTGAAGTAGCACTGCCTTGTGTCTGTTTTAAACTGCTGCCTAATACACCTTTCCTCAGCCAGAGTCATCCCCCCCTCCCCCACACACACAATCCCCCTGGCCAGAGATCCATTCCCCTGAGGATTACACCATACCCCAGTCAGAGACACCCTCCCCCGTATCAACCCCCTGGCCAGAAATCCCATTCCCCCGAGGACTGCACCATACCCCAGTCAGAGACACCCTCCCCCGTACCAACCTTCTGCCCAGAGATCCCATTCCCCTGAGGATTACACCATGCTCCAGTCAGACACCCGCTCCCCATACCAACCCCGTGGCCAGAGATCCCATTCCCCCGAGGATTACACAACGCCCCAGTCACAGACACCTTCCCCCACACCAACCCCCGGGCCAGAGATCCCATTCCCCTGAGGATTACAACAGAACTGCACACAGTATTCCAGATGAGGTCTCACCAGTTTCTTGTATAACACTCATTGTTATTAGGCTTGCAATTTCATGTCCCAGTTCCTTTAACACTCTTGGATGGAGATTCTCTCTTCCCCACTCCCCGATTTAGTCCCATTAAGCTGCTTGAGTCTGACTTCCACCTCGGATGTGGTAATTTCTTCCTCCGTATCCTCATGGTCATTAGCCACTCTGCCACCATCCCAAGCTCTTCATAAGGGGGTGTTACCCCAGTGATGAGTTAGCCTGCATATTGAAGGTTTGAGGTATATAGGAGTCTCAGAGATAGCTGGGTCCATGGAATTAAAAACGGTTACTAACCTTTCATAACTGTTGTTCTTCGAGATGTGTTGCTCATGTCCACTGAATGCTAGGTGTGTGCACACCATGTACACTGTGGTCGGAAATGTTTCCCTTAGTAGTGTTCGTTGGGCTAGCTCTAGTGCCCTTTGGAGCCATATGCATATGCACTGGTATAAGGGGTGCTGCTGGCTCCACATGGCCTCTCAGTTCCTTCTTGCTGGTAACTCGGACAGAGGGGTAGGAGGGCGGGTCATGGAATGGACATGAGCAGCACATCTCAAAGAACAACAGTTACGAAAAATTAGTAACCGTTTTTCCTTCTTCGAGTGCTTGCTCATGTCCATTCCACACTAGGTGATGTACAAGCAGTACATCAGGAAGTGGGCTCAGAGTTCATAGACGTGCTGAGTGCAATAATGCTCTCCCGAAATGGGCATCGTCACAGACCGATTGGGTGATGGCCTAGTACAGGGGTGGGCAAACTACGGCCCGTGGGCCACATGTGGCCCGCCGGCCATTTTCATCCGGCCCGCGAGCTTGAGCCAGGCCAGAGTGCCACGGGTCCCTGCGCTCCCAGGCCAGGCCCGCCCTGCGCTCCCTGGCCGGGGCCCAGCTGAGCGCAGGAAGCTGCGGGGCCCCGCCCTCCCTGGCCGGTCGGAGTGCGGGGAGCCATTGGGCCCCGTGCTCCCTGTCCAGGGGCCGGGTGGAGTGCGGGGAACCGGGGGGTCCCGCGCTCCCTGGCCGGGGTCTGGGTGGAGCGTGGGGAACCGCTGGGCCCCGCGCTCCCTGGCCGGGGGCCAGGTCGAGCGTGGGAAGCCGCGGGGCCCCGCCCTCCCTGGCTGGTCGGAGTGTGGGGAGCCACTGGGCCCTGTGCTCCCTGTCCGGGGGCCGGGTGGAGCGTGGGGAACCAGGGGGTCCTGCGCTCCCTGGCTGGGGGCCAGGTTGAGGAGCACCCGGCTGAATAAGATAAGTGGAGGGGGAGAGGGGTTTAGGTGGTGGGGTCCCGGGGCGTGGTGGTTTGGGTAGGGAGATCTCAGGAGGGGGCAGTCAGGGAACAAAGCAAGGGGGTTTAGATGTGGGGTGGGGTCCCAGGGGATGGTGGTTAGGGTGGGGGGATCTCAGGAGGGGGTAGTCAGGGAACAAAGCAGGAGGGCTGAGATCGGGGGTAGGTTTCTGGGGCGGCAGTTAGAGTGCGGGGGTCTATGGAGGGGGAGATCAGGGGACAAGGGTTGGATGGGTCGCGGGTTCTGAGGGAGGCAGTCAGGGGGCGGGAAGTGGGTGGGGGTTGGATAAGGGGCAAGGGCAGGCTGTTTTGGGGAGGCACAGTCTTCCCTACCCAGCCCGCCGCACAATTTTTAACCCCAATGTGGCCCTTGGGCCAAAAAGTTTGCCCACCCCAGCCTAGTAGAATACAAAGGTATGGACTGATGACCAGATCGCGGCTCTGCAGATGTCCTGGATTGGGACCTCCGTGAGGAAGGCTGCTGACAAAGCCGGGGCTCTTGTGGAATGAGCAGTCACAATGGCTGGTGGCGGGACATTGGCCTGTTCATAGCAAGCCCAAATTCAGGCAGTTATCCAGGATGAGGTTCTCCGGGTTGACACAGGTAGCTGTCCCATTCTTTCTGCTATTGCTACAAAGAGTTGTGCGGACTTGCAGAAGGATTTAGCGCTCTCAATATAAAAGGTGATGGCCTGCCTAACATCGCACGTATGAAGCCAACATTCCTCAGAGGTCTTCTGAGATTTTGGGAAGAAGACAGTAGAAGAATGACCTAGTTGTTGTGGAAGGGTAACATCACCTTTGGCAGGAAGGCCGAAAGGGGGCACAATTGGATCTTGTCCTTGAAGAACACTGTGTAAGGTTGCTCTGACGTAAGGGCCCTGACATCAGAGATCCTTCTGTCCGAGGTCATCGCCAGCAGGAAGGCGACCTTCCAGCAGAGAAAAAGCAGGGAGTACGATGCTAACAGCTTGAAGATGGGGCTTTGACAGGACCAGGTTTAAGTCCCATGAGGGCTCGGTTCATGAATCTGAGGACAGTTTCTTTCCAATCCCTTGAGAAACTGGACGGTCATTCCATGGGAGAACACGGCTCTGCCATTCACTGGGACGATGGAAGGTTGAGATGGCTAATAGATGAGATGGCCAGATCCTGCGGCTTTAGGTGGAGAAAACAGACCAAGATAGACTGAAGAGAAGTCCGGGAGGGAGAGAGATCCCGTTTGGAGGCCCAACAAGTGAAACATTTCCACTTGGCCACGTAGGTAGCCCTGGTGGAAGACTTTCTACTACCTAGCCAAGCTCTGCCAAACCTGTTCTGAGCAGGCCTCTTCTTCATGGTTCAGTCATGCAGCACCCATGCAGTTAGGTGCAGGAAGATGAGGTTCAGGTGAAGCAACTGACTGTGGTCTTGTGAAATCAAGCCTGGGTAGGACAAGAGCTATCACCAAGAGGTCCAAAAGTGTACTGAACTAATGCTGCACGGCCACACCGGTGCTATTAGGATAACTCTTGCCTTGTCCTGTTTGATTTTTAGGATAACCTTGTGAACCAAGGCAATCATTGTAAAGGCGTACAGTAGGTAGCCTGCCCACGAGAGCAGGAAGGTATCAGAGAGGGAGCCCATACCATGCCTGTGCCGTGAACAGAACTGATGCCATTTTCTGTTCTGCCTGGTGGTGAATAGGTCCACGTGGGGAGGCCCCCACTTTTGGAAGATGACACTGATGCCCTCCAGATGAAGAAACCACTTGTGGTGAAAGGAAAAGAATCTGCTTAGATGACCCACTAATATGGACGGAGATGAATGGAGTGTCTCGCACAGAAATCCCCATAGACCGATGGCCTCCTGACATCGGGCAGAGGATCAGGCCCCTCCTTGCTTGTTGACACAGAACATGGCTGCAGTATTGTCTATCAGGACTTGAACCGTCTTGCCTGAGACCTGGGGAAGGAATAATGGCAAGCCAGATGTACCGCCCTGAGCTCTCTGATGCTTATGTGCAGGGGGATTTCTTCCCAGGACCAGAGGCCCTGAGTCCTGAGGATGCTGAGGTGGGCTCCCCACCCTTGGTCTGACGTATCTGAGATTAAAGACACCAATGGTTATGTGGTAACAAAGGGTATCCTCATCATTACCAAGCTTGTCTCCTTCCACCAGCCTGGGAGGTGAGGATCAGGCAAGGGACTGTAAATACTGAGTCCAAGTGGGGTTTGCTTGGGTAGTATAGTGGCGTTAGCCACATATGGAGGGGTCTGGCACAGTCTTGCATGTTGAACCTCATAAGTGCAAACTGCCATGTGACCCAGTAGCTTGAAGCAGACTGAGCTGTTGTGATTGCGTGGTCCATGACCTTGGATATCAGGTCCGCCATGGTCTAGAAGCTAGCTTGAGTCAAGTCGAGTTCTGTTCCAATAAATACTATTCTCTGAACCAGGACAAGAGTTGACTTCTGCTCACTGGGCCGCAGACCCCACACCCTGAAGGTGGCTTGGACCATGCTGATGCTGTTCTGTACCTGAGCCTGCAATGGACCTTTGATCAGCCGTTGTTGAGGTACAGGTAGACTTGTGTGCCTCACCACCTGAGGAAGGCTGCTACAACCGCCTTACACTTGGTGAAAGTCCACAAGGCTGCCAATAGGTCAAAGAGAGGGCAGTGAATTGATAGTGGCGTTGACCCACTACAAACGTGAGAAATCTTCTGTGGCCACAGATGATAGAACTGTGAATGTACGTGTCCTTTAAGTTGAGAGCAGGGTATCAGTCTTCTGGGTCCAGGGAGGGAATGAAGGAGGCTGGGAAGACCATGAGAAACCTCAGTTTCTTGAGATATCTGTTGAGGTGAGACAGGTCTACAATGGACTGGAGCCGCCCTTTAGCCTTGCTATTAGGAAATACCGGGAGTAAAACCCCTTCCTTCTCAAGTCTTGAGGAACTTCCCCCACAGGTAGGAGGGAGTGTACCTCCTAGACAAGGAGCTACTCATGAGAAGGGTCCATGAAGAGGGACAGGGATGGAGGCTGGGAGGGATGGGTGGAAAGAAATTGAAGAGTATATCTGACTGTCACTGTGCTCAGGACCCATTGGTCTGATGTTATGGATGCCCAAGCTGGGCTGAAGAGCAACGCATAGTCCAAATATGAAGGGGGCGGATATGAAATGGTGACTGGTAAAGCGCCTTCGGGCACTCCTTCAGAAGGCTTGCTTGGGCTCACCAGAGTATCTCTGAACTCCCGACTGGGAGGCTGAGGTGGATGGGCATGGTTAGCACCATTTATAACCTCTGCCTTTGCTTTTGTAGGACTCCTGTCTTGGAGACCCTGAGAACCAAGGAGGCTGCTGGAGCCTCAAGCGCTTTCTAGAGGCAGATGGCACATACAAGCCTGAAGGTCATAGAGTGGCCCTCGAGTCCTTCAGTCCATCAAGTCTCATGTCTGTCTGCTCCAACAATAGGAAGGAGTCTTTAAATGGGAGCCTCCTGGATGGAGTCTTGGACCAAGGCCAGACGATTGGAGCCAGGAACTGCACCTCATGGTGATCACGAAGGCCACTGTCCAAGCCTCCAAGTTAGCAGCCTCCAGAGCTGTCTGGAGAGAGTCCTGGTCACATTCTTACCCTCTTCTAAGAGCATGGCAAACTCCTGTCTCGACTCTTGGGGCAGGGAGTCTTTCAATTTATTCAGGGAGTCCCATAGAATAAAATCACATCTCCCAGCAGATTGGCAATACACCACAGGCTACCTGTGGAATAATTTTTTTTTCCAAAAAGGTCCAGTTTCTTGGCATCTTTTTGTTGCGGGGCAGCACTCGACTGGCCTTGTCGCTCCCTTTCATTCGCTGCAGACACCACCAGTACAGTTAATCGAACCTGCCTGCTGGCGCACACTACTTTTTCTCTGCCCTCTTTGAAGTGTGGGCCTGAGAACGAGTTTGCCATAGGACCTCGACTGGCCCCATCACTGCCTCATACATGGGTAAGGCCACCTTGGGTGGAGCTGCTGCAGCCAGGATATCAATAAGGCTGTGCAATGTCTCTTTGAACTCCTCAATTTCAAAACCAAAGTTTGAAGTGATCTGTTTCAAAAGGTCCTGGTGGGCCATGAAATTGTCCTGGGGAAGTAGGCTGTTGAGAGCCGCAAGGGAAAAATCTCCAGCAACAGTGCATGTGGCACACACACACCTAGCATGGAATGGACATGAGCAAGCACTAAAAGAAAAGACAGTTACCTTTTCCATAACTGGTGTTCTTCGAGATGTGTTGCTCATGACTATTCCACAGTGGGTGTGCATGCTCACCATGTGCACCGGTGCTGGAACTTTTTCCCCTAGCAGTACCCCTCGGGGAGCATCCCTAGCAACCCTGGAGTGGCACCCCCATGGCGTGGTATAAGGGGCGCTGCGCACTCCCCCAACCTTCAGTCTCTGCTTGCCAGACAACTCCAACAGAGGGGAAGGAGGGAGGGATGTGGAACAGACGTGAGCAACACATCTCGAAGAATACCAGTTACGAAAGGTAACTGTCTTTTCTTCTTCGAGTGATTGCTCCTGTGTATTCCACAATAGGTGACTTCAAGCTATATCAGTTGGAAGTGGGTAGGAGTTCACAATCTCGGGACAGAGCAGAGCCCTGCCGAACCCAGCATCATCCGTGGTCTGCGAGACGATCTCATAATGTGAAGTGAATGTGTGAACTGAAGACCATGTGGAAGCCCTACAAATGTTCTGAGTGGGGACACGGGCCAGAAAGGCAGCCAACGAGGCCTGCGCCCTAGTCGAGGCCTGCGCCCTCACAATTGACAGCGGAGGGATTCCTGCCAGGTCATAACATGCATGAGGTGATCCAGTTGGAGAGCCACTGAGTGGAGATCGGCCGACCCCTCATGCGCTTGGCCAAGGCGGTGAACAACTGTGAGGACTTCCTGAACAGCTTAGTCCGCTCCAGATAAAAAGCCAGACCCCACCTGACATCCAGTGTGTGGAGGTGGCACTCCTACTGGACACATGGGGTTTGAGCCAGAGGACCGGCAGAAAAATGTCCTGACCCATGTGGTAGGCAGAGACCACCTTCGGGAGGAACGAAGGATGAGAATGGAGCTGGACCTTATCCTCATGGAATACTGTGTACAGGGCTCAGCGGTCAGGGCCCTGATTTCTGAGACCCACCGAGCCGACGTGATCGCCACCAGGAAGTCCACTTTCCATGAGAGGAGTGACCAGGACCACATACCTAACGCCTCAAACCAGGGGCCCGTCAGCTGGGCCAGCGCCAAGTTCAGGTCCCACCGCAGGACTGGGGGCCTAACATTCGGGAAGAGAGAATTCAATCCCTTAAGGAATCGGCCAGTCATAGCATGGGAGAATATGGTGTGCTCCTGCAACGGCGGGTGGAAGGCCAATATGGCCGCCAAGTGCACCATGACTGATGAGGGTGCCAGGCCCTGGGCTCTGAGGTGAAGGAGATGGTCCAAAATTAGCAGGATTGGGGTAGCCAGAGGGGAAACACCCCGCTCATCCACCCATCGGGAAAACCGAGACCACTTTGCCAAGTAGGCTTAGAACGTGGAGGGTCGCCTGCTTTCCAAGAGGACACACTGAACCCCTTCTGAGTATGTCATGTCCTTTCCTCCCAACCTAGCAGCGCTCCGAGCGCTGCTAGGTTGGGGGTGAAGGAGACAGCCCTGGTCCTGGGAGAGTAGGTCCGGGCAGGACGGCAATGGCCAGGCGACTGCCAGGCCCGTGAGGGTCGCATACCAATGCTGCCTGGGCCAGGCTCTGTCCGTATTTATCTTTTGCAGGACCTTGCCTATCAGTGGGAAGGCATAAAGGAATGGGCCCAACCAGGACAGGATGAAGGCATTGTAGATAGCGCCCCATCCCAGCCCCCTTCCGCCTCCCGTCCCCGGAGCAGAACCGGGGACAGCGACAGTTCTCCCAAGTCACGAATAAGTCCACCTGGGGAGTTCCCCATTCTCGGAAAAGGCTGTGCACCACCTCTGGGTGAAGAGAGAAGTCCCTGCTCAAGCGATCCACCTGCAAGTTCTGAGCACCCAGTAGGTGGTAGGCCCATAGGCAAATGTCGTAGGCGTACAAAAGTCTCACAGCCTGAGGGCTTCCTGGCAGAGGACGGGACCCAACCTTGCCTATTGATGTAAAACACTGAGGCTGCGTTGTCCGTGAGAACACTGACCACCCAGCCCTTCAGGTGTGAGAAGAAGGCCATGCACACCAGCTAGACCATCCTGAGCTCCTTGACGTTTATGTGGAGGTCCTGCGCAGACCACAGACCCTGGGTCTGAACGTCCCTCACATGGGCTCCCGTCCCCAGGTCTGATGCATCGGACACCAGTTCCAGCAATGGATGCTGAACAGGACGCTATGGAGTGTATTCCCCAGGAAGGACCACCACCATAGTGGGGGCGATCACCAGTTCAGACACAGTGAAGAATTTGTCCATCCTGTCTCTGGCCTGGGAGAACGCTGAGGCCAACCAGAGCTGGAGTCTGGCATGACAGACCACATTCGTGCATGCCGGCATGTGACCCATTAGCTGGAGGCACGCTTTGGCTGTTGTCACTGGAAACCTTGTGACCATGTCCATGAACCCTTTCAGGGTCTCAAACCTGTCTGGTGGGAAGGAGGCTCTGACCAACACAGCGTCCAGGACTGCCCTGCTAAACTCTCTGCATTGTACCGGGACTAACGTGGACTTGGTGTTGCTCACCAACAGGCCCAGAGTGACGCACTGGGCAGGAGGAGCGCAACGTGATCCCGCACCTGTAACCAGGAGCTGCCCTTGACCAGCCAGTCATCCAGATAGGGGAAGATCCAGACCCCATGACACCTGAGGTAGGCCACCACTACAGACATGCACGAATACTCTGGGAACAGTGGACAGGCCAAACGGGAGGACCATAGATTGGCAGTGTTCCTGCCCAACCGTGAATATATGGATGTGGAAGTACGCATCCTGCAGATCGAAGGCGGTGTACCAGTCCCCGGTGGGGCTGATGGAGGCCAGAGAGACCATGTGGAACTTGAGCTTTACCACCTACTGATTCAGGCCTCGCAGGTCCGGGATGGGCCTGAGCCCCCGTTTGGCCTTCGGGAGAAGGAAATAGCGGGAGTAGTACCCCTTGCGTTTGAACTCCACTAGCAGCCTTTCCACCGCTCCTAGGCCCAGGAGCCACCCCACCGCCTGCTCGAGCAGAGCCTGAGGAGAGGAGTCCCCTAGGAGGGACGGGGTGGAGGGTGCTTGGGTGAGGTGGATGTAAACTGGAGCATAGGCACTGACTTTAGCCGGCACTGGTGGGTGCTTGTGCCCGCCTGCCCCTGGCCCCACCCCAACTCCACCCCTTCCCCGTCCCCATTCCAGCCCCTTCCCCAAATCTCTGGCCCTGCCTCCTCCCCTGGGCATGCCCCATTTCCCCTCCACCCCCTCCCTCCCAGGCTTGCCGTGCCAAACTTGGCGCGGCAAGCCTGGAAGAGAGTGGGGAGAAACAGAGCGGTGGTACACTCAGGGGAGGAGGTGGAGCAGAGGTGAGCTGGGGGGGGGAGCTGCCGGTGGGTGCTCTGCACCCACCAATTTTTCTCCATAGGGGTTCCAGCCTTCAGTCCCATGGTGAGGATCCCTATAACCACAACATACACACATCTGCTGCCTTCTCCCACGGCAAGGGTCCATACAGCCAGAACATACAAACACACTTACCCTTGTGTATCATGGCAAGGGTCCATATAGCCAGAACACACACACATACTTGCCCTCATATCTCAGAGTGAGGGTCCATATAGCCAGAACACACATATACATCTCCCCTCATGTGTGTCAGTGAGGATCCATGTACCAGAACACCCTCACCTCTTGTCTCACTGCAAGGGCCTCTATAGCCAGGCCTCTTATCTCACAACGAGGGTTCTGGAAGCTAGAATGTGTGCGCACACACACACACACTTGTGTCTCCTGGTGAGGATCCATATATCCAGAACAATCACACACACACCCTCATGTCCCACAATGAGGATCCCTATAGCCAGAACACGCACAAACACACATACACACACTCTTGTGTCAATGGTCCCTTTAGCCAGAACACACACACACACAACACACACACTCACACTTATGTCTGAAAATGAGGGTTCCTCCAGCCAGAACTCACACACCCTCATATCCCATGGCAAGGGTTCTTTTAGCAGAATATAAACACAAGCATGTGCAACACTCTCCTTAGTATCTTGTGGCTAGGGCAGGGTACCTATAGCCGGCACACACACATACTCTTGCCCTCATGTGTCTCTGTGAGGGTCTAATATCCAGAACACACACTCACTCACCCTTGAGTCTCACAGCAAGAGTCCCTATAGCCAGAACATATATGTGTACTTGCCTTTGTGATTCACATGAAGCATCCATATACACCGAACACATACACATATTTGCCCTCATGTTTTACAGCGCGCACACACACACTCTCACTCACTCACCCTCATGTGTTACGGCAAGGGTCCCTATAACCAGTACACACATACACACACACACTTGTTTTCATGTGTGTTGGTGAGGGTCCATATATCCAGAACACACACAAACACACACACACAATCATGTCTCATGGCAAGAGCCGCCTATAGCCAAATCACTCTCACACTCGCTCTCTCTTGCAGCAAAGGTCCCTATAACTAGAACACACACATGCACTCACCATGTTTCATGCAACAGGTCCATATATAAAGAACACACACTCACCCTCATGTGTTACAGCGCACACACACACACACACACACACCCCTTCAAATCTGATGCCAAACGTCCCCATAGCCAGAACACACTCATGTCCACCAGCAGCATTCCTATAGGAAGAACACACGGTCACCCTTGTTTCTTGTGATGAGGGTCCCTATAACTAGAATGCACACTTGCCATCTGGTCTCACATAAAGGGTCCATATATCCAGAGCACACACACACTCGCCCTTGAGTCTCAGAGCGAGGGTCCTACAGCTGGAACACACACTCACCATAGTATCACGCAGCGAGGGTCCCTATAGTCAGAACATACACATATATTAGCTCTTGTGTGTGTCGCTAATGGTCCATATATCCAGAACACACAGACACTTGGTCTCGTGTCCCATGGCAAGAATCCTTACAGCTAGAACACACACTCACCCTCTTGTCTCACAGCAAAGGTCTCTAGAGCCTGTATGAGTTAAGAGTTTAACATTGTTGCAAAAAAGGCAAACATCATTCTGCCATGTATTAGCAGGAGTGTTGTAAGCAAGACACAAGAAGTAATTATTCCACTCTACTCTGCGCTGATAAGGCCTCAACTGGAGTATTGTGTCCAGTTCTGGGTGCCACATCTCAGGAAGGATGTGGACAAATTGGAGAAAGTCCTGAGAAGAGCAACAAAAATGATTAAAGGTTTAGAAAACATGACCTGTGAGGGGAGATTGAAAAAATTGGGGTTGTTTAGTCTGGAAAAGAGAAGACTGAGAGGGGACATGATAATAGTTTTCAAGTATGTGAAAGGTTACATGGAGGAGGAAGAAAAATTGTTTTTCTTAGCCTCTGAGGATAGGACAAGAAGCAATGGGCTTAAATTGCAGCAAGGGAGGTTTAGGTTGGACATTAGAAAAAACTTCCTGTCAGAGTGGTTAAGCACTGGAATAAATTGCCTGAGGAGGATGTGGAATCTCCATCTGTGACAAGCAGCAAGGAGGGTGGATGTGATCTCAAGAGTTTCACTGGAGAGGGGAGGCTACTCTAAAGGGGACAAATCTGGAGCTGTAACCTGAGATGGGAAGGGGGAGGAGGAGATGACACCTAGGGCCGGGGAAGTGAACAAAGGAGAGAGAGACGGCGGCAGGTTTTTGTGGAGTGGAGAGTTGGCTGGGGAAGAGAAGGGATCCCTAAGATTGGGATTAACCTCCCTGCCCCGCCCCGACAAGGCCTGACTAAGGGGTCCTGTTTGTACCTACGAGCTCTGGTTTGGACTGGGTTCCTGTCATCCCTAACAAACCTTCTAATCTACCGGCTGGCTGAGAGTCCCTGTGAATCCAAAGGAGTGGGGGTGCAGGGCCTTGACTCCTCCACTCTCCGTGACACCATCACTGGAGATTTTTAAGAGCAGGTAAGACAAACACCTGTCAGGAAGGGTCTAGGTAATGCTTAGTCCTGCCACGAGTGCAGGGGACTGGACTAGATGACCTCTCAATGTCCCTTCAAGTCCTATGATTCTATGTCTGACTGTGAGTATACACAAATCTTCATACCATTAAATTAGGCTTGAATAAAAACTGGGAGTGGCTGGGTCATTACATAACTGAATCTATTTCCCCATGCTAAGTATCCCCCTACTGTTACTCACACCTTCTTGCCAACTGCTTGAAATGGCCATCCTGATAGAAAACTTTTGTAATTACATTCTTCTGAGCTGATAACAGCTCACCTTAATTGATTAAGTTGGTATGGCAACCTCCACCTTTTCATGTTCTATGTGTATGTGTATATATATCTTCCTACTGTATGTTCCACTCTGTGCATCTGATGAAGTGGGTTCTAGCCCTCGAAAGCTTATGCCCAAATAAATTGGTTAGTCTAAGGTGCCACAAGTACTCATTCTTTTTACACATCCTGATGTATCACTACAATAGCCCAGGCAGCCAGGATACACACACATGCCATCATGTCTCAGTGCAAGCGTCCATATCACAAGGACACACAAACACACCCTCCTTTCTGAGTTGAGATTCTCTATCAGGAACAACATGCACACCCTCACATCTCATTTTGAGGGTTCACACTGCCAGGACACACATGCACTCCCTTGAGTCTGACCATGACTGTCCATACAGCCAGGGTGCATATACACACCCTCACATGTCAGTGAGAAGATCCACACTGTCGGGACACACATGCATGTCCTTAAGTCTTAGTCCAAGGGTCTATACCAGAGCTGCACAACATGCGGCCTGGGGGCCACATGCGGCCCGCACGGGCTCACTGTGCAGCCCACGGGAGGTAAGTAGGGGTGGGGCAAGCCAAGCAGTGGGGTCGGGGGAAGCGGATGAGGGTAGTGCTTTTCGGCCCGCAGCTGGGTTTTTTGCAGTAATATGGCCCTCGCTGCTTTCCGAGTTGTGCAGGCCTGGTCTATACCATCAGAATACAAACACACCCGTTGGTGGCTACCAGGACATTCACATGTATGCCATGACAACTGTGTTAGTGGTGGACTAACAGGAAGCATACACACCTCAGGTATGTGTGTACAGGTCTCAGTTCAGGGATCATACTGCCAGGACACACATGCACAAACACACACAGGCCCTTGTGTCTATCTGTCAGTGTACGTACCACTGGGAAACACACATACGTTCTTATGTCTCGCTGTGAAAGTCTGGACAGCCAGGATACACAGGCAGACCCTCTGTCTCCGTGCATGATTGGCTCATATCATCAGTTCACCCATGTATGGCCTCCTGAGCGTGGGGGTCTGCACCGCCGGGATGCACACAGGCCTTCCGTCTCATTTAGAGGGTCCGTACGATCAGGTTACATAGGAACACCCCCATGTCTCATGGAGAGAGTCAGTACATCCAGAACACACACAACCTCAGATCTCAGTGCAAGGGTCCATGCCGCTTAGACTCAATTGTGCATCCTCGAGTCTCATGGCAAGGGTCCCTATAGCCAGAACACACACTTGCTACAGTATCATGCAGCGAGAGTCCGTATAGTCACAACACATTCACATACTTGCTCTCATATATCCAGAACACACACGCACACACTTGCCCTCAAGTCTCATGTCAACAGTCCCCATAGCCAGAACACACACACTGGCACTCAAGTCTCATGGTGAGCATTTCTATGGACAGAACACACACACGCCCTCTCAGCGGTATGAACCACCGAACCCAGACATGGTGTGCATTTGTGTCAAAATTGCCCATAGCACCTCACTGATGCATGAGGACATGCGTGTGCCGGAAGCAGAGACTCTCTCAATGAGATGCGAGGGTGTGCACGTGTGTCCTGGTGGTACAGATCCTGGCACTCAGGGCTGGTCTTCACTAGCGAGGGGGGTGGGGGGATCGACTGAAGATACGCAACTTCAGCTACCCGAATCACATAGCTGATGTCGGCGTACCTTCAGCCGACTTACCTGCCATCCTCATGGTGGCGGCGGTCGGCGGCATGCTCCCTCGTTGACTCCAGCTTGCGCCTCGCGGCAAGGTTGAGTTACGGGAGTCGACGAGGGCGCTGCTAGCGATCGATTTCTCGCGTCTTAAAGAGACACAAGAAATCGATCGCTAGAAGATCAACTGCTACCCACCGATCTGGCGGGTAGTGAAGACCTACCCTAAGACATTTAGTAGAGAGACATCTTCTCACTGACATGTGAGGGTGTGTGCACACGCCCTGGCTGTACGGACAGTCACAGTGAGACTCGAGGAAGTGCATGTGTCTCCTGGCAGTATGGACCCTCAGAATGAGATGTGAAGGGGTGTGTGTCATTCCTGGAGACAGAGAATCTCACACTCAGAGAGGAGGGCGCACACGCGTGTCCCTGTGATATGGACACTTGCACTGAGACATGAGGGCATGTGTGTGTATCTTGGCTGTATGGGCTGTTGTAGGGAGATACAAGGATGTGTGTGTGTGCCTCTGTGAGGGAATAGAAATGCTCTCAATGGCTCCTCTGACTATTGTGTGAAGGTGTCCATGCCTGAAGCTGTAACTTGACTCCAGGTGAGGGGAAGAGGTCACCTGACCTTGTGCCCCGGAAGGAGACAAAGGAAGCAGGGGAGGAGCTGGGGAGTGAGTGTCAGTCTGGGTCTGGCTGGGAAGAGGCAGAGAACTACAGGCAGGGTGCCTGGCTCTCTGACCCCCAAAATGGATTCAGCAGAGGGGTCGCATTCGCTCTACCTACAAGCTCTGTCTTAGATCACCTGTCATCTAATAAACCTCTGTTTTACTGGCTGGCTGAGAGTCACGTCTGACTGTGGAGTTGGGGTGCAGACCCACAGGCTTCCCCGGGACCCCGCCTGGGCGGGCTCGCTGCGGGAAGCGCACAGAGGGGCAGAAGGTGCTGAATGCTCCGAGGTCAGACCCAGGAAGGTGGAAGCTGTAAGCTGTGAAGCTCCTAGCCTTGGAGACAGGCTGTTTACAGAGAGGAAGTTTCCCCCTGGAGTCCTGACTGGCTTCATAGGGAGCAGGTTCAGACCATTGCCCCAGGGACTCCATGACAACTGGTGGTAGCGGTGGGATGTACTGCACCCAGTGTGTCCGACTGTAAGTGACTGGGGAGCAGTAACACAGAAGGTGATTGCCGGGGACCAGGCATGCTGAAGGCCCAGAGAAGGCCGGTTTCAGGGGCCGGAGAAGCTGCAGCCTAACCCCTGAGAGTGTGTGACCAGCGAAAAGGACTGTTGCGGAACCAGGGTCCCCCTGAGAACTGTGGGGCGCAGTCTCAGGAGCAGAGAAGCCTGTGGCTTGGCCCTAGGAGAAAGAAGGACTTTTGCAGTAACAGGGTTCCCCTGGGATTTGCAGCGAGCAGTTCCAGGGGCCAAGGAGTTGCAGCTCAACCCTAGCAAAGAGGCGGTGACCTCAAGAAAGACTGGCACACAAAAGGGATTCCTCCTGGAAACCGCGGGGCGCTGAGAGCACACAGGCCTGCGAGTCCACAACAACCTGGGAACAGTGGAGTGATGGCTTATCATCATTTCCTTGAGAAGGACGTTGTAACCCTGTGCAAACAGAGACGGTTATGCATTGAGATGTGCACCAAGGCACAGTTAATCGTGCAGCGGAAGGTTAATGACCAGCTGGAGGATGATGGCCGCTCGAAGACACAGATTCCTGATCCAGATGGGGTTGCAGGAGAATCTGGGAGCATCTGGAGTGGTCACTGGGCATCCCCAAGACTCCTGTCCCCAACCAGATAGGGGTTCACGATTGAGTTCCCCCTCAGGGGACCGGAGAGAGAGGGAAGTGGAGCTGAGTCCAAGAAGGGAAGTGGACTGTGAGAGGCAGCAAAAGCCTGGAAAAGCACTGCAGAAGGAGCAGCAGTGTGGACTGGTGATGGTGAAGCCAAGGGGCCCAAGGGACTTCCAAGGGGTGAGTGGGGATAGACCCCTGGATGCCAGTTCCGCAGGGAGCCTCAATACTAAATTGGGGTCCCTGGTTAAGGGATGGGGGGATGGGAATGTCCACCTCACTGCTGTTGAGCAGGCTGGCAATTCAAACCAGGGGAACCCTGCGGAAAAGCCCCGGTGTCTAGCTCCCTTGCTGGGTCCCAAGGCTATGACGCCATCAGCCAGATGGGTGGGGTGGTGGACAGACTCCCACCCCTGACCCCGACTTGTATGTCTGTGTGGAGTCCCCTGGGTTCAAGTTATGCGGACACCCAGAGGGAGCGGAAGGTGGTGATGAATGGGGAGACAGTTCTGGGGTGGCGAGACTCTGGGACGGAGAGAAGTGTTGTTGGGCCCCAGGTGGTGCAGTGGCACCAGATGCTGGGAGGCTGTGTGACCTGGGTGAGGGTCACAGGGATGGAAACATTCGCCCTGCCTAGAGCCCAGACCTCTGTGCAGACACAGGAGGGGTCAGGCTGGCAGGTTGTTGGGGGTCTCCAGGATATTGGCTGTGAGATCCTGTTCAGGGGCGACTGTCTCTTTGGGGCAGGATGCAGACCCTGCTCCTGTAACGGCCGAGTTTTTGAATTTGAATCTGGGGAACCAATCGGCTGAGAGGAAGATGGTCAGTGAGAATGCAACTGACCTGGCTGGCATGGGGAGGAACGGTTGGGCTCAGGATACCTGCCTGCCTGTAGTCAGAGCTCTGGGGCGGGGTGGGACAGAGGGATGTTCCCCTCCTCCCTGCACACCAGAGAGGAGGCTCTTTCTGGCTCTGATGCTGTGACCAGAGCAGTGAGCTCGCTGCCTGCCCCCACTGGGACAGCCAGGGGCTGAACACGGGGAGAGCTGAGACCCCAGCTGAGTGGGAGGGCCCACAGGCAGGGCGGGAAGACGTACTACTGGGAAGTGATTGCTTGGCAAAGAGGGGGCTACCAGGGACCAGGCCCAGTGGGGCTGTGACCCCAGGCCTGGCTAGTGAGAGGGACCAGGCCCCACTCCATTCCCCAGCAGCTGAACTGCAGACCGAGCTGCAGAAGGATCCCTCCTTGGAGGAGCTGAGGGAACGTCCTGGCCACAGCACTGCAGCCCCCTTGGGAGAGGCTGCAGGGACAGATTCCTGGGGAATTGTACCCCATGTTAGCTCCCTAGCTGCCCAGCACTGAGCTAGGGAAGAAGAGTGAGCCAGACAAGGTGGTCTGGGAACGTGCAGTGCCAGAGGGCTCTCTGTGCACTGAAGGAGGCTCTAATCCAGGGCCTGGTGTAACTCCTACCAAGGACTGGGAGGAATAATGGGGCTCCCATGAAAACATTGGTGAGGTCGAACTTCCCCAGGTCACTGGCTAACGTGACCTTGCTCAGTTCGTTCTCGAATTGGGGAGAACTGCGAGGGAATAGAAATGCTCCCAATGGCTCCTCTGACTACTGTGTGAAGGTGTCCATGCCTGAAGCTGTAACTTGACTCCAGGTGAGGGGAAGAGGTCACCTGACCTCATGCCCGGGAAGGAGACAAAGGAAGCAGGGTTGGAGCTGGGGAGTGAGTGTCAGTCTGGGTCTGGCTGGGAAGAGGCAGAGAACTACAGGCAGGGTGCCTGGCTCTCTGACCCCCAAAATGGATCCAGCGGAGGGGTCATGTTCGCTTTACCTACAAGCTCTGTCTTAGATCACCTGTCATCTAATAAACCTCTGTTTTACTGGCTGGCTGAGAGTCACGTCTGACTGTGGAGTTGGGGTGCAGACCCACAGGCTTCCCCGGGACCCCGCCTGGGCGGGCTCGCTGCGGGAAGCGCACGGAGGGGCAGAAGGTGCTGAATGCTCCGAGGTCAGACCCAGGAAGGTGGAAACTGTAAGCTGTGAAGCTCCTAGCCTTGGAGACAGGCTGTTTACAGAGAGGAAGATTCCCCCCCGGAGTCCTGACTGGCTTCATAGGGAGCAGGTTCAGACCATCGCCCCAGGGACTCTGTGACAGCCTCCTGGTGTGTATACTCACAGCCAGACATGAGGGCCTATGATTGTGTTCTAGTGGTATGATCCTCTCACTGAGACAGGAGGTGTGTGCATGGTTCCTGTTGATCCCGTCAAGTATATGCCCTTGTGTCTTAATGCTCGGAGTGTCCTGTCAGTATGGACCTTTCCTGTCTCAGTGCGGTGGTCCATGCCACTGGGAAATGCACTGACCCCAGTGCTCATGCCCCCCCACCACACACCTTCATTTCTCCTGTCTCACTGTGAGGATCCATGTCGTCAGAACAGATACACCCTCCCCACTCAGTTCTCATGTCCCAGGTCTGTATGCCAGGGACACATAGCATGCCCGTGTGTCACAGTACGAGCGTCCGCACCTCTGGGACACACACACGTGTCTCATTTCAAGGGTTGGTACAAGCAGGACACACACACGCATGCCTGTGTGTCAGTATGAGGGTTCACACTGCTTGCTTGCTTTCTCTCTCTCTCACACACACACACACGTCTCGGTATATCTATACAGCAGCTGGGAGTGTGCTTCCCAGGGTGGGTAGTCAGACACATGCTAGCTCTGCTAGAACAAGCCTGATAAAAACAGTGTATCTGGGGACAGTAGCTTGGGTTAGCTGCCCAGGGCAGGTTTGTAGCCTGGCAGGTGGCCTGAAATGCCACCATGGTACAACCAGATAGGCTGCTATGTTTAGCACACTGGCTCAAGCAGAGCTAGCACATCCATCCATCTAAGCAAGGAA
Organism: Dermatemys mawii; assembly: GCA_007922305.1. Classification (NCBI taxonomy): domain Eukaryota; kingdom Metazoa; phylum Chordata; order Testudines; family Dermatemydidae; genus Dermatemys; species Dermatemys mawii. Next base: position 538,172 of record ML677379.1, read on the forward strand.
GAAAGCTCCCAACTGCAGCACAGAGGTTCCCACAGTGTGAGGTTTAATACCCCCAAGACACACACACACACTCTCCTATTTCAGTGTGAGGGAGAATAACCCTCAGACACACATGCACACCCTCCTGTCTCAGTGTGAGAGTGCATAACTCAGGACACACATGCACACCCTCCTATCTCAGAGTGAGTGTTCGTACCCCGAGACACACGCACACACCTGTCTGTCTCAGTGGGAGGGTGTGACACTGTATCTTGGGAGAACACCCTGCACCCCCATGTTCATCCTCATAATATGATTGTGTGGTATCCAGTGCAAAGTTTGCCACGTCAGGTGTCTTCGGAAGGCTCATGATGCACTGAGCATTGTTGTTATTGTGCTGAACATATTCATTGTGCTGAACACTGAGCATTGTTGTTATAGTGATGTTATTGGTTTTAATTTTATGTATATAGTTATGAGGCTGAAAATGTATCCTCATGCCTTAAAACAAGCCTCAGCTAAACTCTCCAGGAACAGAGGGGTGGTTCACACCTCATCAAGGCATGTATGGGACAAACCCAGACCAGCCTCACAGGAACAAAGGACACTGGCCTAAGCAGCAACAAAGGATCTGCTGGACTCTCCAGTGAGTCAGTCCCCTTCCCTCGGTCAGTTTGGGACTGTGATGAGGTAATGCTCAACTGACCCTGAAGCGGGGGAGCAAAGCCAAGAGGAAAGAAAGAACATGATAAAAGGGAGAGATGTTTGCCATGCTCTTCCTCTCTCTCAGGGCCGCCTCTACCTTTTTTGCTGCCCCAAGCAGCTCCGCCGAAGAGGGAAGAGTGGCGGAGCTGCTGCAGGCGTGCTGCCGAAAGCCGCCTGAGTGCTGCCCTGACAGCGCCCAGAATGCCGCCCCCTGCCGTTTGCCACCCCAGGCACCTGCTTGCTAGGCAGGTGACTGGAGCCGGCCCTGCTCTCTCTTCCACCTCCATCTACAGACACCACCACCAAGTGAGTGAAGTGCTGATCAAAGGGGAGAGCCTGGCTGAAGGGCAACCAGTCAGCCTGTGGTGAGAAGCATCTAAGTTTGTGAAGGCATTGGAAGTGTTAAGATCAGATCACAGAGTTTTGCTTTTATTTCATTTGACCAAATCTGACTTATTGTGCTTTGACTTATAATCACTTAAAATCTATCTTTTGTATTTAATAAATGTGTTTGTCTATTCTACCTGAAGCAGTGTGTTTGGTTGGGAGCATGTCACAGACTCCCCTTGGGATAACAAGCCTGATACATATCAATGTCTTTCTTAAACTGACAAACTCACATAAGTTTGCTGTGTCCAGTAGGCATAACTGGACACTGCAAGCTGGAGGTTCCTAGGATTTTGTCTGGCACCAGAGATATTGGTGAGTGTCATTCGGTTGCACAATCCAAGCAGCGGCTGGCCAAAAGTGCTCACTCATGTAGCTGGGAGCAGCTTACATGCCAGAGGCTGCATGTGAACATCCCAGGAGCAGGGGTTCTCACAGAAGATCTGGGTAAGATGGATCCCAGAGTCAAGGACTGGAGTGACCTAGCGGATCACCAGTCCAGGTAACACCAGGGAACGTCACAGAAGGTGCATACCGCCAAGACACACACGCATTCCCTCCTGTCTCAGTGTGAAGGTTTATACCCCAGAGACACACATGCACAACCGTTCATACCCCCAAAATACACATGCACTCCCTGCTATCTCAGAGTCAGCATGCATATCCCCTAGACTTGGATGTAAACCATTCTGTCACAGTGTGAGCGTTCATACCCCCAAGGCACACAGAGACCCTCCTGTCTCAATGTCAGAGTTCACACCCCATGAAACAACACACACCCTCCTATCTCAGTGTGAGCATTCATGCCCCCGAGACACACACACACACCCTCTCTCTCAGTGTCAGGGTTCATGTGCCTGCAAGACACACACACACACATACACACACGCTCCTCTCTCAGCGAGAGGGTTTATACCTCCGAGGCGCACCCTCCTGTCTCTATGTGACCATTCATACACCCAAGACACCCACACACCCACCTGTCTCAGTAAGAAGGTTCATACCCCCACGACACACACACACACCCTCCTATCTCAATGTGAGCATTCATATTCCTGAGACTGTCCTCTTGCAGTGCAAGCATTCATACCACCAAGACACACGCACAGACCCTCCAGTCTCAGTGAGAGAGTTCATACCCCCAAGACACACACACTTCTGTCTCACTGAGGCGGTTCATACCCCTGAGACACACACACACACCCCCTCCTGTCTCAGTGAGAAGGTTCAGACCCCTTAGGCACACCCTACTGTCTCACTACCAGGGTTCATACCCTCAAGACACACACAAATCCCTTCCTGTCTCAGTGTCAGGGTTTATGGCCACAAGACACACACACCCCTCTGATTCTTGACACACTCCTCTGTCAGTGAGAGAGTAGATACCCCCAAGACACATCCTCCTGTCTCAGCGGGAGGTTTCATACCCCCGAGAAACACACAAACATACACATCTTCCTGTCTCAGTGAGAGGGTTCATATCACTGAGACACATAAGCATCCCCGCCTGTGTCAGTGGGAGGGTGCATACCTCCAAGACAGACAGGCACACACTCCTGTCTCAGTGGGAGAATTCATATCCCTGAAACACACACACACACACACACACACATCCTCCTGTCTCAGTGTCAGCATTCATACACCAGAGAGACACAATGACACACACATACACACACCCCTCCTGTCTCAGTGAGAGGGTTCATACATGAGACACACCCTCCTGTCTCAGTGGGAGGGTTCATACCCCCAAGACACACACACACATGCAACCTCCTGTCTCGGTGTCAGGGTTCATGCCCTCAAGACACACACATCATCCTGTCTCGGTGAGAGGGTTCACAGCCCTGAGACACACACACACACCCCCTCCTGTCTCAGTGAGAAAGTTCATACCTCCTAGGCACACCCTCCATACCTCCGAGACACATGTGCACAGCCTGCTGTCTCAGTGTGAGCATTCATAAACCCAACACACACACTTCAGTCTCAGTGGGAGGATTCATATCCCTGTCACACACACACACCCCCCCTCCTGTCTCAATGGGAGAGTTTATACCCCAGAGACACACTGTGATGAAGTGGGGAGGTTTCTTGTTTTTTCCAATGGTTTGCATGCAGAGGGGATGGGACACAGTTTCCCTGGGTGTTACTGGTTTAAGGAGGTGACAGGAGAGGGAGTTTGTTGTTACAGAGGACCAGCAAGCAACTGATGACCTGGTGACCCGGAGGCCCAGCTCAGGGGTCAGAGCAGGTTCTGGCCAGTGGGAGGACAATGGGCTGTAAAGAGAGGACCCCAGTGACCTAACCATTGGTTCCAGTTGTGGGGGAGGGGCGGCACAGGACAGAAGAGAGGAGAGGAGGCCCCTGCGACCCTATTTACCTGGATAGAAGACAATGAAAAGAGGAGAGGTTTGAGGGAGGTGATAGCAGCTGCCCAGCTGGGAAGCAGGGGGGCTCTGGACTGGTGAGAGAGAGAGAGAGAGAGAGAGAGCAGGCAGAGCCCACCTGGATACAGGGAGACTTGGATGTGCTGTGCTGAGGGAGGCCAGGCCAGGCCCGAGGGCCCTGAGAGTGTCGTATGCTGTGTTCAGACTCTCAGTAAACCCTCCTGTTGCCCAGTCTGGAGAACAGGGCTGCATTATTCCCTCTGGGAATGGAGGCCCCGGGAGTCCAGAGCTAGTGGACTCCCTGAGGGGGCCCACCTCAAGAGACAGGCTTGCTAAGACTCAGAGAGGTGTGGTTCCAGGAGGCAGAGGGGCTTAACCCAAGAGAGAGAGAGAGAGAGTGTTCCCCACAGTGGCCGCAAGGGCAAAGAGTGGGCACATCCTCTGAGTCGGTGACACGCACACACAAATCCTCCTATCTCAGTGAGGGGTTCATATCACCAAGACACACAAGCACTCCCTCCTGTGACAGTGGAAGGGTGCATACACCCGAGACACACACACACACCCTCCTATCTCACTGTGAGCGTTCATATCTAGAGACCGTCCTCTTGCAGTGTGAGCATTCATACCCTGAGGACACACACACACTCACACCATCCTGTCTCAGTGTGAGCCTTCATATACCCAACACACACATACACACACCCTCCTGTCTCAGTGGGAGGGTTCATACCCGTGAAACAGACACACACCCTCCTGTCTCAGTGGGAGCATTTGTACTCTGGGGCACATGTGCAAACCCTCACATCTCAGTGTGAGGTTCCAAAGTATTGGGATACACGTGCACACCTTCCTGTCTGAGTGGGAGGATTCATACCCCCAGTACACACACATACTCATGCCTTATTTCAAGGGTCCATACAACCAGAACACACACACACACACACACACACACAATCCTGTCTCAGTGTGAGGGTCCATACCACAGATTGGTATATATCCATACTCTCATTTCTCAGTGCAAGGGTCTGTAACACAGGAACACACACACACACACACACACACACACACACACCATGTGTGTCAGTGTGAGGTTCTGTTCCACTGAGATGCACATACTCATACCCTCGCATCTCAAGGGTCCATACCACCAGGACACCACCACCCGCCCCGTCTGAATGTGAGAGTCTATAACAGGGCAAGATGCACATGTCCTCGTGTCTCAGTGAAAGGGTTTATTCTGCTGGAGGACACACATGACCTTGGGTGTCAGTGTGAGGCTCTGTACCACCAGAACACGTACACACCCTCATGTGTCATTTCAAGCTCCATACAGTCAGGACACACAGGCACACCCTCATGTTTCACTGCCACAGGCCATCTCACCAGTTCAAACATACACACACACCCCTCCCTTGTGTGTCTCAGCATGAGGGTCTGTACCAACAGGGATACACGCAGGACACGTGTCTCCCTACAAGGGTCTGTATTGCCAGAACACGCACACGTGCCCTCATGTCTCAGTGCGAGGGACCGTACCTCTGGGACACCCGCAGACACCCTTGTGTATCAGTGCAAGACTCCATAGCTCCAGGACACACCTGCACATCCCTGGGTCTGAGTGCGAAAGTCTGCACTGCCAGGGCACACACACACACCTCTTGTCTCAGTGCAAAGGTCAATTTCCCCTTATGCGCCACACAGGCGTCCCTGTGAATCATCACTAACTGCGCACAAGCAATGCTAAGCAAACACCAGTTAAAAAGCAGAGGCCCAGATCCCAGGCTGGTGCAAATCAGCACACTTCAGCTATGCTGATTTCCTCCTGGATCATAGGTCCACCCTCTGCCTTCGAAATCCCCCCCACAGCCATCACCATAGACACGGCTGCTAACAATCAGAGCATCGCCCTGAGTCACATGCTGTTTGCCCCAGCTTCATAGTGCAGGAAATCTAGTTTTATCCTTTTGGCTTTGGCACATGCTTAGCTCTCCACCACTCGGCTGTACAACACAGCTGGCTGAGCAAAACATCTGGGACCATGGCAAACCACCGCGAGTCGAGAGATGAATCAAGCGGATGGGAGGGAGGGAGGGAGAGAGGGAAGAAAAATAACTGGAAGAGAGAAGTGAAGGAGGGATGGTGGGAAGATCAAAAGGGAGGAGTGGAAATTAAAACTTCTATTTGTTGGGGTGAAAATAACAAAGGTAAAGTGTCATACCTTGGCTGTTTAACGTCAGATGAGCAGGACCTTGAGGGGAGAGGAAAAGATAAAAAGAAAGAAAGAAAAAAGACTAGTCATATAAACGCACAGAAAAAAGGAGGGTTTAATCTTTTTGCCACAATTTAAAAGCTGTTTTTAACTTGTGACAGACATCCAGGCCCCAGGGGGAGAGAATAAGGGTGGGGGGAGAGAGAGAAAAGGGGTTCGGATGCCGAAACGGAGTGAACCAAAAAAAGAAAGGGAAGGAAAAAGAGAGAGAGAACTCAAAAGCCCGGACAGATCGAACTGAAATTGAAAGAGGACAACAGAAGAGAGTCTGGGAAGGGTCTTTATTAGTCTCTTAAAAAAAAAAAAAGCATTTGGGGCCCCTCTGTGGCAGAGAGACGGGGAAATGCTTCTTTTTTTTCCGGTTAAACAATAAAATTAAGAGAAAATAACAATGGAGAAAGAGACACAAACCAAGGCCTGAGAAGGCATGTAGGGGACGATGTTGCCTTTGGTGCCGGAGGGTCCCGCAGGAAGAGCTGGAGCGTACTGCTGCTTTGGGAGGCAAGGGGGTTAGTGGTGGGATGTCACCAGAGCTATCTGGGGCTGACTTTCCTCTCGTACCCCACGAGTGAGTCAGGAGTGAGCCCAGTCAGGAGAGAAGCTGCCTCAGTGTAAATCAGGAGGAACGAACTCCCCAGCAGTCAGTGGGGAGGATTTTCCCCTCCCGTAGCCCAGCTGGAAATAGAGCTAGCTGCATCACACTGAGAAGAGACAGGTACAGGTGTCAATCAGGAGTCACTCCACAGAAGTCAGTGGAGCAAATTACCCTTTTGGTACCCCAGTGTAAACCAGGAGTCACTCCAGGGAAGGCAGTAGCGCTGATTGCTCTTCCCCTCCCCCAGTCTGACACAGGGACACCGCCAAAGCCGGAGGAGCTACACACACAGTGAAAATCAGGAGTAACTCCCCTGCAGGCTCCCCTCTCACCCACCCAGTCTAGACCTGAAGTAACCCCATGGCACTCACAGGGGCTGGTTCCCCTCCCCCAGGGGCAAATCACCGTCACCCCATAGAAACATGGGTGGCTGTTCCAGCACCAGCGGAGAGTCACTCAACACCAACGGCTTCGCTGCCAAGCACCCTTGTACCTCTGACATCTGCTACTCCTGAGTATTTTTGCCATCCCAGCCTGGCAACCCCCAGCGCACAGAGAAAGGAAACACTGATTGAAGAGATGCAACCCTCATGCATGGCAATGGGGGTAGCGGTTACAATACCTCAGAGTCATCGCTTACCCTGAAGGGTGGGAGACTTCAAACAAAGGGTAAGGTCAGGTAAAACTCCACATGAGCTTCCCCCAACCCAGCCATCACCCGTTCCTCCTCGGAGAAGCAGGGGCTGCTAGAGTAGACAGGGATCCTGTAAATCCTAGGTGCCCTGAATCCCAAACCACCACCACCCTAATCACCAGACCCTTCTCGGCTCCCAGAATCAGGAACTGAACCCAGGAGTCCTGGCTCTAAGTCTTGCCTCCTCCACCCTACTCTCTTGCATGACAGGATTGGGGGCCCCACCCTAACTCCTAACAAGGGTTCAGATGCCCATTGCTGGCCACTCTGGTTTCCCATCTGATTTTGGCTACTTATGGAGGTGGCGGGTTGGAAAGGAAACAGGGCAGCTCGTGGCATTTGGGCAGATTCCCCTGCTCACACCCCACTTCCTGTCTAATCACTGCAATTCAACTTTGCGTGCTGCATATGTCAGTCAGCCCAGCCCTCATATCAACTCCTGACAGACTGGGCGGATAGATCGCTGGGGTCCAGCTGCTGAGATCTATCCAGCCCAGACCATGTGCTGCCTCCAGATAGATCAGTGTGTGGCAATCAACAGATCTCCTGGAATCAGCTGCTAGGATTCAACTGCCTCTGCTCTGCCTAAGGATACACTGTATTGGGAGGCTAAATCCCCTTGGGATCAACCACTGGAACCCACCCAGACTAGGCTCCGTGCTCATTTCTGAGAGATCAGGGTGTTGGGAGTAGAGCTTCTAGGATCAACTGCTGGGATCCACTTTGCCCAGCTCTCATGCTGTCTCCTGATAGATTGGGGTGTGGGGGATAGATCACAGGGGATCCACCAAGCCAAGCGTCCCAAACCTCTGTCTCCAGTGGAGGGAACTGTATGGAGCTACTGTGTGGGGAGGCCAGCTAATTCCCCAAACAGCCCCTCCTTCAGTTCTTCTCCCACCCCTCCCCTGTGGGTGAAGATGAAGATGGGCAGGCAGGAGCAGGAGGCATTAATATTCCTCTCCCGCCTGCCCCAGTGCCTCCCGCGTCATTAATCATCATGTGGCTCCTCTCCCTGCGCCAGGCAGCTGCTTCCAAGACATCAGGCAATTTCATGCAAATGACATGGAGCCCTCTCTGCCCCATACCCAGATGTCCCACCCCAAGATGCATGCTCCCCCTTACCCATCACCACTCCCACCCAGCCTAAACACACCCTCTTGCACCCTGTAGGGCGAGGGCATGAAAGTTTGACCTTCAAAGACAGGAGTCCTCATGCAGCCCCGCTTTAACCACTACACCCCACTCCCCTCCCAGAGCCAGGGACAAAACCCAGGAACCCTCATGCCCTAACCCCTGGCTCATGGGGGTGGAAATGGGACATGGGGCCTTACCCCCCTGGAAAGCGCCAGCTCCGATCCAAGGCGGGGATGGCTGGTTTGGGGGGTAGCAGTGGGGGTGATACGAAGCCACTATCCTTTCACCGTCTTCCACAGGGTGATGTGAAATGAGTCTGCTCTATATTAGCCTGACTCCCACTAGGCCGTGCTGCTCACTGACATCCCAACAGGTCACCAGCTACTGGGGGCTGACTTCAGTCACAGAGTCTTGACCCTCCCAGACTGCACATTGGGGACACACTGTCAAGGTGAGTCTCTATATGGGGCAGGAGCTTGGGTCTGCGAGAGCTACAGTGGGTGAAGAGTTAATGGCCACAGGTCGGGGGAGCATGGGAAGGTGGGCAGGGAGCTGTAGCAGGTTTCCCTACAGATATAGGTGCTGCAGTGAGGGGGAGCAGTGGGGAGGGGAAGGAAGGACCGGGGAGGGCGGTGGGGGGTGGAAGCTGCATAGAGACTGAGGCCAGGCCCAAGCACCCCCCTCCACAGGCCCAAGCCTGGCACATTAGGATGCTGTCTGCTCTCCTTCTGTCACCATGGAGACCAGCTCCAAGGATCCCTCAGGCATGACGGTGGCGGCCATATTGTTTCAATACTACAGCCTCCCCCCAACACACTGGCAGGACGGGGGCCCCGTGGAAAGAAAGCCATGTGGGGAGGACAGTGTCCATTGGTACCCCGGGAAGGAAGGATGAAGCTGGTGCCCCTCAATCCCAACCTGCAACCCTGCTCTCCCAGCCACCCTCCCCCAACACCAACCAGGAGACCCCAGCTCTTTTATGCAGCCGCTTCTGGCAGTTGGGAGGCTATAAATCACACCCAGCCCCTGCCGGGGTCCAACCCCAGCCTCCTCACTGACAACTACTCACAGCTGTGTGAGCACAGACAGCCAACGCTGCCAGGCCCCCCCAGCACCTGTGCCCTTCTGACACTCACTGCACAGGTCATCGCTTGCACACTCACTTTACACAGGCCTCCCCTGCACACACGCACCACAAACCTCCCTTGCGCACTCACTGTGCACAGACCCTGCACTCTCCTACCTTCACGCCCCCATGCAGACACACACACAGTACACACCTCTCATGTATGTGCACCTGCCTCGCCTACAGACACACTCAGTCATACACACTCCAACATGCCAACACATGCCAGACACACATACAACAGAACACGGTGACATAGTGGGGTATCTCTCACTCACACACAC
>ML677379.1:556487-615737 GCA_007922305.1 Dermatemys mawii
ACATACTCCCCGTAGAGACCCCAATGCTCCCAACTCTGCACAGCAGGGTGGGGGAGGGGTGCCGAGGCACTAGGCCCCTCTGGATCCTCCTTAGTGATAACTGAGCAAAATGAGCTGGGCGGGTGGCAAGAGCTGATTTCCACGGCAACCCCAAACAAAAGGCTGGCCAGGACCACGTGGTCTCTAACACATGGTGGGAAGGGGACGGAAAAAAGGAGGTGCCTCCAATCAAACCTACTCCTCCCCTGCACCCTGGGAGGAGCCAGGACTCCTGGGTTCTATCCCTAGCCCTGGGCAGAATGTGAGGTCTAACTGGTGCCTGAAAGCTAGGACACCAGGGTCCCAGCACGACCTGGGATGAGACCCTTCCCCTCTCCATGTTGTGCAGGATGCGCTGGGGGGAGGGAAGGGGCCATTCCCCCCATGAGGGCCGAGCATCGCGGGGAACAGCCCTGGCTGGGAGACCAGCATCCCTCTGTCCCTAGAAGCTTGGCTGTTCCAATGGGTCATCCCCTGCAGGCTCTGTTCCAGCCTCAGACTCTGCCCCCTGCCCCACCCCATGCCCTGCTGGGCAAGGGGGAACTCTGGGGAGAGAAGCAGGGAGGAGCCAGTGAGTCTGGGGGCTTGAAACAGCCATTGAATGTGGAAGGCCAGGGTGGGGAAATGGGGCACATTGGTGCGGGGGAGAATGGTGCAGACAGCAACTCTAGGCATGCGCGTGTGGGTCTGCCTCTGCCTGTAGGTCTGCTGGAGGGTGGCGAGGGGGCACGTATCTGTCTATAGGTCTGCAGGGTGCGCATGCCACATGTGAATGGGTCGGTTCAGGAGCGGATTTACCATGAAACAAATTATGTGGTGCCCGGGGCCCCCAACGACAGGGTGGCCCCCAACATGCAGGACAAATATTTGATAACCTGTCGCCGAGTCCCAGAAGGCGGCACAGCAGGGCTCAGGCAGGCAGGCTGCATGCCATGGCCCCACACCACTCCCGGAAGCAGCCGGCGGCTGGCACGTCTCTGCACAATGGAGAGGCAGGCAGGTGGAGGGGAGAAAGGCAGCTCCATGCGCTGCCCCCACCCCAGGCAGTGCACGGAGACCCTCTGCCCCCTCCCCTCAAGGGGTGCGCAGAGACGTGCCAGCAGCAGGGCTAAGGCGGCTCCCTCCACGCTGCTTCACTCCTGGAAGCGGCCGGCATGTTCCTGCAGCTCCTGGGGAGTGGAGATGGGGAAGTGTCTCCATGCGCTGCCCCGCATTGAGCGCCAATGCCACAGTGCCCATTGGCCAGGAACTGCGGCCAATGGGAGCTGCAGGGTCAGTGCCTGCGGGCAGCGGTACGCGGAGACACCCTGCGACCCTCCGCCTAGGAGCTTCTGTCGGAGAGGTGTGTGCGCACCAGTTGCTTTGGGAGCTGCGCCACTTGAGGAAAGCACCGTCCCTACCCCCCTCAGGCACCGCAACCCCTTGCCCCAGCCCAGAGCCTGCACCGCTCCCCACTCCCACAACCCAACCCCCTGCCCCAGCCCAGAGCCCGCACCCCTCCTCCCTCTCACAGCCCAACCCCCTGCCCCAGCCAAGAGCCCGCACCCCTCCCATAGCCCAACCCCCTGCCCCAGCCAAGAGCCCGCACCCAACGCCCAAACTTCCTCCCAGAACCTGCCCCCCTCCCGCAACCCCTTCTGCACTCCAACCCCCTGCCCCAATCAAGGTTCCTCACTTTATTTGTATTTACTTCCCATTACTTATAATCTAGGAGGATGAAGAAAAAAGAATGAAAAACGGGTGGGAAGAGGGTGAAGATAAGAGAGAATGTTCTTTTCTTGCCTGGATCCTAAGGAGGAGGGCCCAGAAAAATGAAGCTGCACACAGGGTCCCACTAACTCTAAATCTACCACTGGGTCGATTTGTGGAATGTACGTGGGTCTGTCTGCCTGTTTGTCTGCGAGGTGTGTACGTGTCTTGTCTGTCTGTCTGCCTGTGGATCTGCGGGGGGGGTGTGTATCTGTCTGCCTATGGGTCTGCGGGTTGTGTGTGTGTGTCAGTCTGTCTGTCTGTGGGTCTGCAGGGTGTGTGTCTATCTGCATGTAGGCCTTGGAGTGGGGAGGCGGGTGTATCTGCCTGCAGGTCTGCAAGGTGTGCATACCATGTGTGCACAGGTCAGTTTGTGGAATCTACGTGGGTCTGTCTGCCTGTGGGTCTGCAGAGTATGTCTTTCAGCCTGTGAGTCTGTGGGGTGTGCATGCCATGTGTGCATGGGTTGGTCGTGGGGTGTGTGTGGGTCTGTACAATGTACATGGGTTGGACTGTCTGCTTGTGGCTCTGCAGGGTGTGCATGGGTTGGTTTGTGAGGTGTGCGTGGGACTGTGGAATGTACATGGGTCTCTCTGTGGGCCTGCAGGGTGCATGTGTGTCTGTCGGTTGGTCTGCAGAACACATGCACGTCTGTCTGTCTGCGGTGCGGCCCCTGGCTGCCTTGGGCAGGAGCTGGCCTCTGGGCTCCCAGACAACCTGTCCCCAACATGGGGTTGGCACACGCCTCACATAGTGGCTGCCAGGCAGCCCATCGGTACGGCACAACGCTGCACGGGGGGCGAGGGGGCATCAGGACAGCAGCACACAGCACGTTCACTAGTGGGTGAGAGAGGCAGAATAGTGGCACACATTGCTCACTAACAGTGTACAAGGGCCCGTACAGGGGGAGGACGTGCAGTCCCCACACTCGTGCCCTAGTGAGGCGCACTACTCCCCGGGCAGCCCTCTGGAGCCAGCCAAGCAACGACGGACATTGGCCCGACCCTCTCTCAACATGTTCTAGAGTCCCCACACGAGGGCCAAATCCAACTCTCCCGGTGCACTTCAGTTCTGTTCATGAGCCCCCGCACCAGGGCCAAACGTAAGCTCCAGTGCACTTAAGACCGATTCTAGAGGCCTCGCACCAGAGCCGAATCCAACCCATTCTAGTGTGCTCAAGCTCTGTTCTAAACTGCCACCCCAGGGCTGAATCCAACCCGCTCCACTGTGCCCAAGCCCTGTGCTAGAGCCATCATTAGGGCTGAAGCTAGTCCAGGGGTGGGCAAACTACAGTCCACAGATACATCTGGCCCGCAGGACCTTCCTGCCCAGCCCCTAAGCTCCTGGCCGGGGAGACTCCCTCGGCCCCTCTCCTGCTGTCCCTCCTTCCCTGGAGCTTCAGCGCACTGCACGGTCAGTGCTCTGGGGGAATGGAGCTGCGTGCTCCTGCAGGACAGCATCTCTGGCTCCGCATGGAGCCAGACATACTGCTCGGAGCAGCATGGTAAGAAGGCGGGGGGCGGGGGGTTGGATAAGGGGCAGGGGGTGGTTGGATGGGGCAGAAGTTCTGGGGAGGCGGTCAGGGGACGGGGGTTTGGATAGGCATGGGAGTCCCGGGGGTAGGGCAGAGGGTGGACAGGGGTCAGGGCAGACAGGGGACAGGGAGCAGAGGGGGTTGGGTGGAGTCCTGGTGGGGCAGTTAGGATGGTGGAGGGTCTCGGAAGGAAGTGGTCAGGGGACAAGGAGCAGGGGTTGGGGATTCTGAGGGGTGCAGTTAGGGGGCAGGAAGTGGGAGGGGGTGGGACCAGGCTGTTTGGGGAGGCACAGGTTTGCCTACCCAGCCCTCTGTATAATTTTGCAATCCCAAAGTGGCCCTCGGGTCAAAAAGTTTGCCCAGCCCGATCTAGACCATCCTGAGAACTCACTACAGGCCTGACTGACTGGAGTGGATTCCCAGGCTACACATGCTTCAAGTCAATGAGGAACCACAGCCCATCCCCACAGCCCCCACACACACACCCCTGTTCCTGCGACATGGGAATTCTCCACCATGCACAATGATCAGAGCGATGATGCAGCACAAACATGGGCAGGGAGCTTGTGGTTCAGACACTGAGCTGGGTTGTATCCCAGCTCTGCCACTGACTTTGCATGAGTCCCTTCCCCCATCAGAGCCTCAGTTTCCCCTCCCACCTGTTGTCTGTTCAGACTGTAAACTCTTCAGGGCAGGGATCATCTCTCACTATATGTCTGCACAGCGTCCAACAGGGGCCGCAAGCTCAGCTACGCAGGATCTGTGCAGTGCCTGGCCTGCTGGGGGCCCTGATCTCAGCCAGGTGGGGTTTCTGCAGCACTCAGACCACCTAGGGCCCTGATCTCACCCATGGTGGGGAGGGGATCTCTGCAACATCTGACCCTCTGGGGGCCCTGATCTCGGCGGGGGGTGGAGAGGGTCTGTGCAGCACCTGACCTGTCGGGGGCCCCAATCTCAGCCTGGTGGGGGTCTGTGCAGCACCTGGCCCTCCAAAGACTTTGATTTCAGCGCGGGGTGGGGCGGGGAGATGCAGCACACAGCCTGCTAGGGGCCTGATCTCAGCCAGGGCAGGCAGACACTATTGCAATAAAATGACTCAAGGATTGTGTGTCGTTCAGGGAGGCAAATATGGGCATTTTGTGCTGGACCCCACCCAAAGAGGGAGGAGGGTTCGATTCCAAGGGAACCCCACCCTCGCCTCCCCCCACTTACATGCAAAGACAGAGCCCAGCTTTCCCGGGCACAGACACCCCTCGCTTTCCACACTGGTTCCACAGGGACAGTTTCACACTCCCTGCTGGCTGTGGGCAGTGGCACAGCTGGTCGGGGGAGGACTCCTTAGCACCACCTGGTGGTGCCCAGCTGTTCAGCACAGGGTTCAGGCAGAACAAGCCATGCGGAAAAGCCATCCTCCCGGGGGGCATGCAGGAGGGGATGGGCAAGCTCTCTCCACATCCCGTCTCCTGGCAGCTCTTTCCCAACTGACCTTGGGCTGTCCTTGCAGAAGCAGAGACTGAGCGCGGATGGCTGGGCCTGGAGAGCCTTCCCCAGCCCGCCGGAGAGACACACACCGGGGGGGATCCAGGCCAGGCGGCGGCACAGCTCTGCTGTCAGTGCTCCCCACATGTGAACAAGGCTAGTAGGAACAGGTGGGGGGCACCAGGGAGGGGACATTGGGGCCCGTGAGGGGAGAATACAAGGGAGACAAAAGAAAAGAATGAAAAAATGAGAACACGCAAAAAAGGGAAGAGGGGAAAGAAAGGATGAAAAATATGAATGAATGAAAGAAAGAACGAGAAAAAGGGCAAAAAGGAGGAGAATAAAAGGATGTAAAAATGAGTAAGAATGGAAAGCAGAAACATGGGAAAAGAAAGGAAAGATGACAGTGAATGAAAAAGAGCAAAAGAATGAAAGGATAAAAAGGAGAGAAACAAGCAATGAAAGAATGAGAAAGAATTAAAAAACGAATGGAAAAAAGGAGGAAAAGAACAAATAAAGAGAAACAAAATAATGAAGGAGAGAGAACTAAGGAATGCAAGCAGGAGAAAGGAAGGGAAATAAATGAAGAAAAGAATGAATGGAAAAGTGAAAAAAAAGGAAAATCAACAGGGGTTTGGGCGGGGGGGGGGTCAAGCGGGGCAAATGGGGCAGAGCAGGGGGGTCAGGAACATGAACTGCAGACCAGGAAAGGGGGATACCTCAAGTACTTGGCACCCTGTCCTAGCCCCGCAGCCCCTTTACTGCCACTGCCTGGCTGTGACATAATGTGGATCAGGGTAACAGGCTCAGTGATCAATGAGGGGGAGAGATGACAAACGTCCCCTCCCCCCCATCCAGAATCTGATCCACCCTCTACCACCACCCCCTCTCACAAACACAACCAGACCCTCTCCAGACCAGTCACCTTGGGGGCTCCTGACCCCACACTATGGGAGGGGATGGGAGGGACAGGCAGGCTGGTACCTCCCCATGTGGTTGGGTCCGGCTGCCAAGCTGGGACAGCTCCTCTTACATAAAACATGCACCCACTCATCCCTCCAGCCAGCAACCCCGCCACAGCATGGCCCTTGACCCATACACCCACCAGGGCACTTGCTGTACCCCTAACCCATGCCTAACACACAGCATGCGGGTACCAGTCCCATCTCATGCCATTCATCCCACAACACCTCCACACACAGCAGGACTGATATGCCTGCACCCTCACACTGCCCTGACATCCTACACTACCAGAGAGCATAATTCTACGAGTGTGCAACTTAACACCCCAACATCCAATCCCACTTGTATACACAGCATAATCCTACACATACAACCCTACAACTGACAACCTATCCCACCCTACACCTGAACACCAAAACCCTATATACTTGTATACACACAGCATAAACTTTCACCCACACAACTTTGTACAACACTCCATGACCCGTGCCCACTGTATGCACATATAGCATGAATCTCCCAAACAATCTCAATACTCCTTATATACATACACACCCCAGCATACCCATACAACTGACATCCCTACACTTTATAATGCTTGTACTCACACACGTACCACAATTCTCCCATACAACTTAACACCCAAAACTCATTGCCTACCACTTGCGTATGTACACATATACACAGAGTATAATCCTTCAACTCTATATCCAAACACCCTAGTATACACCACTCCTGTACATGTAGTATTTACATACACAGGATGAACCATGCAATCTAACACCCAAGTACACAACACCCTAAACATTTGAAAACACATCCGCACACCACAACCTTTACTCGTACAATAAACATCCCACTACACAACACCCCAGCACCATACCCTTGTATTCAAACACACACTCACAGACAGTATAATCCTTCACTCACATAATATTTTCTGCACAGTCACACAACAAGGTCCTAACACACCACAAGACAATATCCATACTTTCATTCCTTCACACAGCATAATCCTTCACCCATACAACACCTTCTCCACACTGCCAAACACCACAATCTTTCAACCAGACACCCTACATTCCTGGTAGGTCTACCCTTCACCCATACACCCTAGTGCATAACACCCTATGTCCCTTGTGCAGAGACACAGATATCATAATCCTTCACCCACACAACCTAACACCCCAGTACACAACACCCTTATGACATTGTCTTCCTACATGCAACATAGCCAAGCAACCCCACACACCCTAGCACGCAGTGACCTCCCTCAGCATCATCTCATCGTACCCAACAATCCCTCACCATTACATCCACCCAAACCTCCTCAGTCACTCAAAAGTAGTTAGCAAAATTGTTCCCTGGACAACCAGCCTAAGCAACAGTTACTGAGGAATCACCACACTTGTCCAAAGCAACTGGCCTCAGCCAAATAATTCAGTCAGTACAATCTCTGCAGCAATGATGAACAGTTGCCAAGAGTCAGCCAGCCCAACCAGCTGTCTCCATAGCAACCAGCCTAGACAACAGCCGCCAAGAAGCTAGCCAGTGCAATCGTATCTCTGGCAAGCGGCCACAGACGACAGCCAATGAAGATTTGGTTGGCCCAGTTGTCTCCATAACAAATAGACAAGAAACACAATCACCAAGCAGTCAATAGTTGTCTCAGTTCTCTCCATGGCAACCAACCTAGACAACTGTCACCTGGGATTCAGAGTGTGGGGGCAGGTGTGTGGGTGGACTGTGCACAGAAGGTGAGGAAGATGTGTGTCTGTGTGTGGTTGAATGCATTGTGAATAGGTGGGTGGGCAAGTGAGTAGCTGGCTGTCTTGTGTGCATCTGCAGTGTTTGTGTGTGTTGGGTGAGTAGGTGGGTGTACTGTGTGACAGTTGGGATGGTGTGTTGTGGGTCTGCGTGATTGTGTCTGTACAGGTGTGTCTGTATGTCTGGTGTGGGTGTGTATGAGAAAGAGAAAGTGTGTGTTTGTCAGTACATTTGTTTTGCATCTATAAATAGTGTGTGTGTTTGTGTGGAGGGTTTTGAGAGTGTCTGTTTCTATCTGTGAGTTTGAGAAAGTATCTCTGTGTGTATATATGAATCTATGAGTATCGCATATGAGCATGTGTCTGTGCTGCGTGACTGTTTGTGTGTTACTGGGTGCCTGCAGGTGTGAACAGTGTGTGACTGCGTCATGCTCCATGCGTCTGTACACATGTATGTTTTCTGTGAGAGGTTTTTGTGTGTTATGTGTGTGATTGCTATCTGGGTGGGTGTACTGCACGTCTGCCTCTGTGTGCTGAGAGTGTGTCATTGTGTGTGCACGCACATGCTGTGTGAGTTTACCTGGGTATTGTCTGTGTGTGGTTTTGAGAGAGTGTATGGAGGGGGTGATGTGTCATGAATAAATATGTACGTGTGCATATATACACACACACTCCCCACACAGACTGACCTGGGAGTGCTTCTCCTCTACTGACTGGGGCAATTCACGAACACAGCTTACCCAGTGCAGGATCACAGCCAAGTAGACATGGCCATGAACACACACACATTTTGGCTAAACGAACATCACGTGGCTGGGATGGGATTGCTTCCCCAAACAGAGCCTGATCTCACCTCACGCAAGTCCCCAGTTGACCTAGCGAGAAAAGGAACTTGGCCAAGGTCATACATCTGGTCAGTCACAGAAGGAATCAGAAGTCCTAATTCTCTAACCCAGTAGGCTCCACTCCCATCTCCGAGCTGGGACAAATTTTTGTTATAAGCTGGGGACACATCAGTTGGAAGTAACAGAGAAGGAGAAGGACCTTGGAGTATTCGTTGACCACAAGATGACTATGAGCCATCAATGTGATATGGCCATGAAAAAAGCTAATGTGGTCTTGGGATGTATCAGGCGAGGTATTTTCAGTAGAGATAAAGAGGTGTTAGTACCGTTCTACAAGGCACTGGTGAGACCTCATCTGGAATACTGTGTGCAGTTCTGGTCTCCCAAGTTTAAGAAGGATGAATTCAAACTGGAACAGGTGCAGAGAAGGGCTACTAGGGTGATCTGAGGAATGAAAAATCTGTCTTATGAAAGGAGACTCAAAGAGCTTGGCTTGTTTAGCCTAACCAAAAGAAGGCTGAGGGGAGATACGATTGCTCTCTCTAAATATATTGGGGGATAAATACCATGGAGGGAGAGGAATTATTTAACTCAGTACCAATGTGGACACAAGAACAAATGGATATAAACTGGCCATCAGGAAGTTTAGACTTGAAATCAGACGAAGGTTTCTAACCATCAGAGTGAAGTTCTGGAACAGCCTTCCAAGGGAAGCAGCAGGGGCAAAAGACATAGCTGGCTTCAAGATTAAGCTTGATGAGTTTATGGAGGAGATGGTACGATGGGATAGGCTAATTCTGGCAATTAACTGATCTTTGACTATTAGCAGTAAATAAGCCCAATGGCCTGTGTTACTACAGAGAATTCTTTCCCGGGTGTCTGGCTGGTGAGTCTTACCCACATACACAGGGTTTAGCTGATCACCATATTTGGGGTCAGGAAGGAATTTTCCTCCAGGGCAGATTGGCGGAGGCCCTGTGGGGTTTTCGCCTTCCCCTGCAGCATGGGGCCCAGTTTACTGCACCCTGAAGTCTTTAAACCATGATTTGATGACTTGTAGCTCAGACATAGGTTAGGGGTTTATAACAGGAGTGGGTGGGTGAGATTCTGTGGCCTGCATTGTGCAGGAGGTCAGACTAGACAATCATAATGGTCTCTTCTGACCTTAAAGTCTATGAGAACCCAGGAGTCCTGAATCCCAGCCCCCTGCTCCACTCTAACCACTGGGCCCCGTTGTCTCTCTGCACAGTGCCACTCTGGAAGTGCTGGAATCACAGCAGATGAAGAGGCACTGGCAGGATTTTAGGTGTTTAACATCCCCAGAGGCCCCCTAGGGGGCCGTGATTCCTTGCACCTTTGCCTCCCCCGCCACATACACACACACACACACACACACACACACAGTCAGACACAGCACGGCAGCTCCCTCACCTGGTGGGTGGCAACAGGAAGACCCCATGGAGCCAGAGAGCACTAGGGGGCGCAGGCTTCACATCGACTGTAGGCCCAGCGCACTGTCCACCCCAGCTCCTTGCCTCCCTCCAGCCCCACCCCAGCTCCGTAGGGCCACCCTCCCAGCCCCTCCATCACAGGGACTCCCTGAAACTCCCCCCACTCACACCAGGTACCCGCCGTGCCCCCCCCCATGTCAGGTACCCCATTCTCCTCCCATGCCAGAGGCACTGTAACCCTGCTTCCCCCCAGTGTGCCCTTGTTGCCAAGAAGGCTAATGGCATTTTGGACTGTATAACTAGGGACATTGCCAGCAGATCGAGGGATGTGATTGTTTCCCTCTATTCGACATGGGTGAGGCCTCATCTGGAGTACTGTGTCCAGTTTTGGGGCTCACACTACCAGAAGGATGTGATAAAATTGGAAAGAGTCCAGAGAAGGAAAACAAAAATGATTAGGGGCCTGGAGCATATGACTTATGAGGAGAGGCTGAAAGAACTGGGATTGTTTAGTCTATAGAAGAGAAGACTGAGGAGAGATTTGATAGCTGCTTTCAACTACCTGAAAGGGGGTTCTAAAGAGAATGGATCTAGACTGTTTTCAGTGGTACCAGATGACAGAACAAGGAGTAATGGTCTCAAGTTGCAGTGGGGAAGGTTTAGGTTGGATATTAGGAAAAACTCTTTCACTAGGAGGGTGGTGAAGCACTGGAATGGGTTACCTAGGGAGGTGGTGGAATGTCCTTCCTTAGAGGTTTTTAAGATCAGGCTTGACAAAGCCCTGGCTGGGATGATCTAGCTGGGGATTGGTCCTGCTTGGAGCAGGGGGTTGGACTAGATGACCTCTGAGGTCCCTTCCAACCCTGATGTTCTATGATTCTATGAGTACCCAGCTCCCCTGCATGCCATGGGCTGTATGTACACCTTCCCCTCTCTCCCATGACAGGGACTCTGTACCCCCAAGCCAGGTCTCCCATTCCTCCCCATGCCAGGGACCCTATTCTCCCTCCAGGCTGGGGCTCTGTGCTCTCCCCACCTCCCCGCACCAGGAGAGCACAGGTGACAATGCCTGGCCAAGGTGCTGGGAGACACAAAGCCAGGCCCAAGGCAGGACCATGCCAGGGGCTCTGGGGCTCCCCAATGCCAGAGGCTTTGGGGCCCCATCCCACATTCAGGATTCCCAGTGGACACACAGTTCTAGTCCTGGTATAACCATGCAGGTGAAGGGCGTGATCTGGCACTGCCACAGTTATCCTGGGCAAACCCTAGCACTGCCTCAGGCTTTAAACTGATCTCCATGAGAGGCCAAGAGACCTTCCTGGGGACAGGTTATCCCATCAGTGCGGGGTCTGGCTCCTTCCTCTAAAGCAACTGGGACTGGCCACTGCTGCAGACCGAGACCAGGTTGGATGCGCCCTGGGTGGCAGCTGGATGGACCCCTGCATCTGGTCAGGGATGGCAGGGAGGATGGGGGAATATCAGGCTGGATGGGCCCTGAGGTCTGATCTGGGATTGCAGAGAGGGTGGTGTGATAAATAAAGGGGGGGTAGCTCCATTTTATGTACCCTGCCAGCCAGTTAGCTATAAAATCCCTGTTAGTAGCTGTTCTCTACTTGCTTTACATGTAAAGGGTTAAAAAAGCCCATAGGTAAAAGGAGGGGAGTGAGCACCTGACCAAAAGAGCCAATGGAAGGGCTAGAACTTTTTAAAACTGGGAATAAACTTTCCCTTTGTCTGTCTGTCTGTCTGTCTGTTGTTCTCCAGGGAGAGGAGATGCAGAGCAGGAACAAGGCTAAACTATCCTGTAGGAAGCTTTAAGCCAGGTATGAAAAATGATCAGATCTTACCTAGAGACTATTTATTTGAACCCCCCAGATCTGTAAGTAGCTCAGGGAATGTCTAGGAAGACATGATTAAGTTTCTCTCTTTTTTTTCCTTATTGGCTTGTGGACTCCCCTGTGCTAACCCCAAAATGCTTTTGTTTTGTTTGTAACCATTAATCTGGACCTCAAGAAAACCATTCTTGATGCTTAATTATTATATTTGCTCTTTTTAAATCTAGCAATAACCTAAGTTCCAGATGTATTTTCTTTCTTTTGGTTTTTAATACAATTTACTTCTTTTTTTTTTTTTTTTTAAGAACAGGATTGGGTTTTTTGTGTCCTAATTGGTCTGTGCATATGTTGCTTAATTAGATGGTGGCAACAGCTGATTTCCCTTGTTTTTCTTTCTCAGCTCTTTCCTGGAGGAGGGGTGGAAAGGGCTTGAGGGTCCCCCATAGGGAGGAATTCCCAAGTGTGCCTTTCTGGTCCAAAGGGGGTTTTTGCACTTGGGTGGTGGCAGCATCTACCCATCCGTGGTCAGAGAGAAGCTGTGACCTTGGGAGTTTAATACCAGCCTGGAGTGACAAATATTAATTTTTTAGAATTCTTGCGGACCCCCACCTTCTGCACTCAACGTGCCACAGTCCAAAGGGAATCAGCCTTGACAGGTGGAGTGATACCATGCTGGGCAGGCCCCAGGTCCAATTGAGGGTGTCAAGGGGGGATACCAGGCTGGGCAGGCCCCAGAGCTGATTGGGGATGGCATGGGAAGTAGGGGAAGACGATGTTGGGTGGGCATATGGATCTGATCCAGTCTGGTTGTTCCTAAGATCCTATCTGCCTTCTCTGTCCCATTCTCACTCTCTATCCCTCCAGCACCCCACTCCAGCCAAATGCTCCTCAACTCTGTGATCTCTGCTCTCACCAGTGTAAACCCTCTTTTGCCATTTTTTGGGAGACAGCAGACTGCAGTGGCTAGGCACTGGACTCAGAGTCAGGACTCCTGGGTTCTATCCCCAGCTCTGCCCCAAACTTGGACAAGTCTCTCCCATGCACTGCCTCAGCTTCCCCATCACCACCTTTTGTCTATTTCACCTGTGAGCTCATTGGGGCGTGGCCTGTCAGTGCATGTCTGCGCAGTGTGATGGGGACCTCACTCTTGGTCACACAGAAGGGGGTCTCTAACAACTGGTACAGGGAGAGTACACATGAGTAGGGGGACAGTATGTACAAACATGCCCAGCACAGCGCAGAGCCCTGTTGGGTAGCTTGTTTCCAAGCAGCCCGACAACAACGATGCCACAATTTGCCGTCCCCATCAAATGCAGCCATTTAACTTTGGTCACCTGCTTGTCCCCCGGTTAGAACGCACCCACCCCAATATCGCTGCCAGCTGGGCCAGTTGAGTACCAGTTCACCCCTCTCCATACAGCCACTGGCCACTGCATTCCCAAAGTAGATCCTGACATCGGGCATGCTGGCCCATTTCACACATTCACAGCGACCGCCAGGAGCACTTGGGCTTAGGGAAGGAGGAGGAACTCAGGACATCTAGGTTTAATTCCTAACTGTCATCACCCTGTGCCTCAGTTTCCCCACCTGCAAAACAGGGGATAATCATCCTTCCGTCATCTACTGAGAAAACAAACTGTCCAAGGCAGGGGCTGACCTAGAGCAGCACTGAGCAAGAACACCTCCCATGCACTGGTGCAAAACCCTCTGCGCACGTCACACTCACAGAACACTGGTGACAGTGGCTGGCCAACGTGCTGGGAGACACAAAGCCAGGCTCAAGGTGGGTCCTGCTGGACCACTTAAAAACACAGTAGCCACCTACACAAACTCACGGGCCACGTAGCACGAATGTGACTGGAGCTTAGGGCTCAGGCAGGAAGTGTTCACTGACACTTGATTTTTGAAATAAAACCTTTTACTGAAGGAACGGGAAATCCTCCCAGAAAATGCTCTTCCCTTTACAATTTTCTGATTTCTGGATGAAAAACTGAAAATGAGCTGGGAAAAAAATCAGTTGGGGATCAAAATGTTTATTTGAAAACTGATTTCGGGGGCGGGGGAGACAGGTGGGTTTTCATTAAAAAGTCACAGGAAATTGCATGGGCAATAAAAGAATGCGAGGTTTTTTTGTCCCGATCTGTCTGACTCACTCAGCTTTCAAGGAAGATGGACAACATGCAGGCCAGCCTGGTACCCGTGAACCTGCTTGAGCTCACAATAGAACTAAAAGTCTCCCAGCCGAGCTCAGGGCCCCCGTCAGGCCAGGCACTGCACTGACCCCACCCCCACCCCCAACCGAGCTCAGGGCCCCCGTCAGGCCAGGCGCTGCACTGACCCCTCCACCCACAACCGAGCTCAGGGCCCCCATCGGGCCAGGTGCTGCACTGAGCCACACCCCACACTGAGCTCAGGGCCCCTGTTGGGCCAGGTGCTGTACTGACTCATCCCACCCCTCAACCACGCTCAGGGTCCCTGTCCGGCCAAGCGCTGCCCTGGCCCCTCCACTGAGGTGAGGGCCCCCATCGGGCCGGGTGCTGCCCAGACACACAGGGTCAGATTATTCCCTGCATTTTACAGATAAGGGAAGTGTGGCAAAGGAGGGAAGTGACTTGCCCCAGCCCACCGAGCAGGCCAGGGACCAAACTTCTTTGGGCTAAGCTGGTAAAGTGTCCTCCTCAAGCCAGTATAACCCAGTTCCCGACTACCAGCCTAAGCCAGGGACTCCCCCGCTCCAGCAACCCAACCTCTGTAACTCCTGGACCTCACCTCCCTCCCAGAGTTGACACAGAACCCAGGAGTCCTGGCTCCCAATCCTGTGCTCTAACCTTGTAAGTCTCGACAACCAGCACAGAACAACAAGACCCACAAACACACCCCAATAATAAAAGAAATAAGAGCCCCACAAAGCGACACCCTCAAAGGCTCCAGCCTGTCCATCCCTGTCCCCTCCTACGAATCCCCTGCTAGAAGTTGCCAAAGAACAGATTTGGGCCTGGCCCCATCTCAGTCCAGATCCCACAGCACGGGAAGGGGCCAGCACCCCAAACCTGGAGAGCTGGCACCCCAAACACTCTCCGGATTGCACAGAGCCAATCCCATCCAGTCATGTGCCACAGCTGTGACAGCTCAGCCAGGCTCCTGGTAGCACAAAGCAAAGGCCAAGGGCTGACAAAACTGACAAGTCGAAGCCCCTCTCTCCTGGCACCACTCTGCGGAGAGGGGAGAGCACGCTGTGAGGGTATGGGGGGGTGAGCTCTCTCTGCTGCTGCCCAGCCTGTCCCTAGGGCAATGCCCCCACTCTGGAGAGGGACATTGAGCCCTCTGGGCCACACCCCTGCTCCAGCCCCTCGCACTCCACTCCTGCCCCCTAGGATCTCACCTTCACTGCAGAACTTGCCCTGGAAGCCGGTCATACTGCAGTCACACTGCACCTCGCCGTTCAGCACACTGCAGAGCCCACCGTGGGCGCAGGGGTTCTGCTTGGTGCACAGATATTCCGTGTCGCTGCGGATGCCCTGGCTGCCCAGCAGGGCCGGCGGCGTGTCGCCCACCTTGAGGTTGGCCACCAGCCCCTTGAAGGGCACCTCGTACTTGACAGTGCTCAGGGTGAGGGCCGAGAGGCGCACATCAGGCGGGATCCCCCCCACAAAGAGGTCGCTCTCCACCGCCATGTCCCGCCGCTTGGACTTGACCTCGGCCACCTTGGCCTCGCCGTCCACCACCAGCATGGTCTCCCGGTAGTTGCGGGTCAGGAGCACCATGTGCCAGCGGTCGTCGTCCACGGGTGTCTCTAGGTGCAGTTTGGCAGGCTCAGCACAGGAGATGGTGAAACGCAGGCGGAGACGCCCCTCGGCGATCATGAGCTCCAGGAAGTCGCAGTTCCCCCCATCGTCCAGGTAAAGCACCAATGCCCGCGAGACGTTTGTCTTGAGGCTAAAGCTCAGCTCCCCCAAGGAGCTGGCGTCCCAGCGGGCATAGCGGGCCCACTGCCCCGTGGCGCCACCGAACTCCAGCGCTGCCCCGCCCGCCCCGGGGCCCAGCAGGGCACCCATCAGCAGGGCCAAGGGCAGCAGTCTGGCCATGGCGTCCAGTTGCATCTGTCCCTGCCCCCCCCTCAAGGCAAATGCTGGGCACCGCCCACCCACCGCCACAGCCTCAGATCCTCATGGGGGGGGCGGGCAGCTGGATGGGGGGAGGGAGGGGCAGGCGGGGTTGAGGTGCGGTGGCTTCCTCAGAGGCTGGGGAGCAGGCGGAGATGAGTGGGGGGGCTCTGCTCAGAGGGAGGATGGGGGGCTTTCACTGCCACTCAGTGACAAGGGACGATGGGACGCCGGGATCCAAATATCCAGAAGTTAGAGAGCACAAATCCAGGCCCCCAGCAAGTCAACCCCCTCCCCCCACCCAGCCTCCACCAATCACAGGCTCCAGGTCCAGCAAGTTACAGCATCCTCCTCCAGTGGGGTGCACAGCCAGCCGCGCCCACAACGGGTGCTCGGCCCGGCTCCGGCGTCGCGTCACAGGAGGGCAGAGCTGCAAGGAGGGAGAGGAAATGTGTGAGGCCAGGCCACGTGCACCAAAGGGTTAATACAACACAGCCCCCTCTGACCCACTAGACCCCACCTGCCCAGGCACTCGGGGAACACACCACCACCCCCCAAACCCTAGAGCTGGCTACCCTCACCAGAAATTCCCCTTCTCATAGTAGTGCCAGTGCAGAACCTCCTCTGATTGGTTGCTCTTCCCCACTTTCCCCACCTCCGGTGAGAGAGTGGCCAATCAGAGCTGTTACAGGAGGCTAAGTAGTGCCAACCCCCAGGGCACTGGGGCAGCTGTTGCCAGCCCCCTCCACCCCCCATCCAACAGGAATTTGGGTAGGGGAGAGGGGAGAGGAATCAGGCCATACCATTCAAACAGGGAGGGGAGGGGAGAGGTGGGAGAGCAGGTCATGCTATTCTCACAGGTAAGACAGGTGGAAAGGAGGGAACAGGCCTTACCATTCTCACAGAGAGAGAGAGAGAGAGAGGCAGGAGCAGACCATACTATTCTCACAGCAAACAGGGGAAGGGAGAGGGAGAGAGAGAGAGAGAGAGGTGGGAGCAGGCCATACCATTCTCACAGTGAGGAGGGGGGTGAAGAGGCAGAGCAGGCTCACAGCAAGGATGGGGGGAGAGGCAGGAGCAGGCCATACCATTTTCACAGGGGGGAGGAAGGTGAAGAGGTGAGAGCAAGCCAGGGCCGGCTCCAGGCACCAGCCGAGAAAGCACGTGCCTGGGGCGGCGCATTCTAAGGGGCGGCATTCCGGTCACCCTTTGGGCAGTGTTTTTTCAACCCCCCCCCCTTTTTTTTTTTTGCTTCGTCACTTTGGGTGGGTTTGGGGGAGAGGGGTTTGGTTTGGGTTTTTTTTGCTTGGGGTGGCAAAAGAGGTAGAGCAGACCATACCATTCTCACATTGAAGGGAGGGGAGAGGCGGGAGCAGACCATACCATTCTCACTGCAAAGGAGGAAGAGGTGGGAGCAGACCATACCATTTTTACAGTAGGGAGGGAGAGAGAGGTGGGAGCAGACCATACCATTCTCACAGCAAGTATGAGGAGGAGAGGAGGGAGCAAGCCATATCATTCTCACAGTGAAGGGAGGGGCGAGGTAGGAGCAAACTGTCCCAAGACGGGAGCAGACTGTATCAGTCTCACAGCAAGGGCTGGGGAGAGGCGGGAGCAGTCTGTACCATTCTCATAACAAGGATGCAGGAGCAGGCCATACCATTCTCACAGCAAGGATTGGGGATGCGGGGGGCAGGCCATAACATTCTCATAGTGAGGCTGGGTGGTAAGGAGGGAGCAGTTCAGGTGGGAGCAGGCCATTCCATTCTCACAGTGGGGAGAGAGGTGGGAGCAGGCTGTACCATTCTCACAGCAAGGAAGAGGGGGAGGAAGGAGCAGGTCATATTATTCTCACAGGGCCATACCATTGTCATAAGGACAGATGCTGCTCCCTCCTCCCCTCAGTCTACTCCTTGCTTCTCCACCCTCCCTCCAACACCAGAGCAGCCTTTGGACTTGTCCTGACATCTGCCCCAGGGTGACCAGATGTCCCGATTTATTGGGACAGTCCTGATTTTTGGGTCTTTTTCTTATATAGACTCCTATTACCCAATTTTTCACATTTGCTGTCTTGTCACCCTGTCTGCCCCCCAAGAAACCCTGCTGAGGACCCAGTGCCGACTGCTCTCCCAGCCACACACCCTGTGTTCTTTGCACAGGGTCCCAGCCCCCAGTAGTTCCAGGGGTAGCTGACCAGAGCAGATGCCTTCGATGCCAACCCCCAGGGCACTGGGGCGGCAGCTGCCAGCCCTCCCACACACACTGGCTTATTTGCACAGGGACAATCCCAGTCTGCCCTGTTATTTGCACAGACCATTCCCCACTGCCATGTTATTTGCTCAGACCCTCCCCTTGGGCCATGTGCCATTTATGGCCTTCCCCCGCAGCAATCTGCATCACTGCGCTGCCACTCAGGCATTATTTATAACCCACCCACCACTGGCATACTACAGGCAGAGGGGGAAGGGAGCAGAAAGAGGAGAGGGGGACAGAGGGGAACAGAGACTAGGTCTGATTGGGGACAGCAGGGACTGGATGGGTCCAGGGGTCTGATCTGGGGGTGGGGCAGGGAATACCAGGCTGGATGGACCCCCGGGTCTGATGCAAGGCAGCAAGAGGAGGGGAGATACTGGGGTGGGTGAGCCCATTGGTCGAACCTGTTACCCCTACCCAGTGACCATGGCAACCAACCCTCATTAACACCCCATCGCCCCAAAAATCTGTTAAAAGAACAAATGTAAATGGGGTGGGGGAAGGAGTGGTTTCTGCGGTAACACGGCACCGGGGATATGGCATCATGCAAATGAGGTACGGCAGGTTATTTATAACTGTGCCTCGTCTGTGCCCCTCATTGGGTAATGGGGGCCATTAGCATGCGCTGCATAATTAGCCAATCACATTAAATGCTGCACCTGTGCAAGGGAAGCACTGATTGACGCCTGAGCAGTGTGCTGGGGGGCTGGGCTCTGAGCCCCACGATTCTCCCTCCTCAGTGCCATTATCCCCTCTGGGTCGCTTGTGGGGAGGACGGACGACGAGAGGTAGTTTTTCCTTCCCCTGCCAAATCCAGCAGACTGCACCAAGGGATGAGACTGTACTGGAGGGTTGGATTCAGTCAAACCTCCTCCCCGGCTTCTCACTCCCCCAATTTATCCCTTCAACCCCCATCTCTCCCCACCCTTGCACCCCTCCTCCTTACCATCCTACCTCCTTCCCTCCCACTCCTCCCCTACAATCCCCACCCCCTGAGCCCTCTGTCTCCCCTTACCATCTACTCCCAGCCCCCTCCATCCCCCCATCACCATCCTCCCCCTGTCTATTTTAGAGAAGGAAATTAATTAACTATTGATTCCTGCCACCCAGAGTGATGGGGTCACATTCCCACCAGCCAGGTGTGTCCTGCGGGGTAGGCGGGCAGGCGGGGAGATAGAGGGAGCTGGAAGGGGATGAAGCTAAAGGGGGTGGTGGACTCACCATGCAGCCATGCTTTGGAGCAATGCAGTCATAAACACCAGAGGAGGAAGAATGAACATGGGGGCTAGTTTTACACAGTGAATTGGGGGAGGGACAGGAGACCTCAGTTCTATATTCACCTCTGGGATGGGAGTGGAGTTTATGGATTAAAGCGAGAGGGGGCTGGAAATCAGGATACCTGGGTTCTATTTGCAGCTCTGGGAGTGGAGTGGGGTCCAG
The DNA here is from genome assembly GCA_007922305.1 of Dermatemys mawii. Lineage (NCBI taxonomy): Eukaryota > Metazoa > Chordata > Testudines > Dermatemydidae > Dermatemys > Dermatemys mawii. Next base: position 575,945 of record ML677379.1, read on the forward strand.
TGGCTTAGATCAGGGGAGGGGGAGGCAGGACTCCTGGGTTCAGGGAGGAATCTCTGACAGATCTGGGAATTGGACCCAGGAGTCCTGAGTCCCAGTGCCTACAAAGGCCTCCTTTCATCCAGCTCTTCTGGGGAACTGTGAGGAACACAACTAGGATTCATGCCATAAAGGTTGGATTGGAATATATTCCTGACCCCACATCAGGGTCAAGAGCAGTCTGGTCTTGATTAAGTTTAAGGCACATCAAATCAAGGATGCGCTCCCCTAAACACCCCGCTATGTACACAGATGCAAAACAGGATTGGTGCCAGCAGCAACATCCAATGAACTTTGGGTGAAATCCACACTGGCCCTGGGTCTAACAGGCTCTCAGTGCTGCATTGTTCACCTGAGGAACTCCTTGCTACAAGAAAATGATCGAACAATTCTCATTCTTCCTCTCCGGATCATAGCACCCTGGGTGTCTAAGCACAGCACAATAAGTAGAATTACACCACTGAGCCAGGAACAGCCACCACTTACATCCTGGGCTGGCAAATTGCTAAGAATAGTTGATGCTTTATTATTTGCTCTGGTGTCAGCTGAGCTCAGAGCCCAGACATGCCACGTGGTGCACCGATTGAGAGCACGGCCCCGCCACACCAGGGCCTGTGCAGACATACACTGAGAAACAGTCCCCACCCCAAAGAGCTCACCGTCTACATAGACAAAAGAGGGGAGGGGAAACAATGACTCCAAGCAACAAAGGGACTTGCCCAAGCTTAGCGGCAGAGCCAGGGCTAGAACCCAGGAGTCCTGCTTCCCAGTCCTGCACACTACCCCCTGCAACCCATCCTTCAGGTTGGGTGTATTGGGCTTTGACCTCGAGGTACCAAGATCCCCAGGATGTTTGTGACAAAATCGTGTAGCAGGAAGTTCCACAGGTGAGCAGCACTGCAGCGAGTGTGGAGGGGTGGGTGCTGTCCCTTGCGGGGATCCTGGGAGTCCAAGATTGGGCCCCTGAGCCACTCTGCCACACCAGTTCCCATCCTCATGGATCTGCTCGGAAAGGCATGAGTCCCTGCCCCCCTCCCATCCTCGATATCACAGTTCCAGCATGGTACGGCAGCCCCGGGGTGTCACTTCAGATTAAGCGTGTCGCCGAGCATGTGCAGACAAGTACGAAGGGCCCCGTGCTCATGAGCTCTACTCTGCCAGCCCCGCAGGCTCTGCAAGCCGGGCTCTGTGCTGGGCAGTCAGGCCAGCATGGGGAGTTTAGGGGACGCAATGTCCTTTGGATCCCACAGGCAGGGATCTCTCTCCCTCCCCCAGGATCCTTGTTGCTGAGCTGGGTTATAGGGCAGCATCCTGCAACAGGGGCTGCTGTGGAGCACAAGCAACTGTGAGCAGGGCCAGTCTTGTGCGAGCACATATGCATGGGCGCGAAAAGTGCCATGGGAGCATGCAAAGGTACGTGCACATGCAGCCACATCGCTTCATGCAAGGACACATGCATGAGTGCACAGAGATGTGCTTCCACAGCCACATCACCCCGTGCAAGGACATGCACTCACACGCATGTACACATGGCCAGAGCCTCCTGTGAGCCCACCCCTCCCTCCCCCTGATGCCCTGTCATCCTGTGCAAGGACACACATATGCAACACAGCCAGAACCTTGTGCAAGCCCATGCATGCACAAAAACAGCAGACCCCCCTCCCATCATATCCAGATACACACACACACCAAGGACATACGTGCCTCAGCAGGACAAATCCCTCACAGTGGGGAACACACCAGCAGAGTCCATTATGTACCATGCTATCCCTGGCACACGCACACGTAACACCAGTGCAACGAACCGAGCATCAAGATTCCTGGGATCCATTCTCAGCTCTGGGAGGGCAGGGGGCTGGGATTCAGGACTCCTGGGTTCTACCCGTGGCTCATCCACTTCCTTTCCCTTCCCTTCTCTCACCCCCGCCCCCAACAACATGGTATCGGTGCTTAGAGCTAGCTAACACAGGGACCATCCAGACTACCAGTACCTGGGCTGATTTATTTACCCTGCCCTCCTGGCTTTTCTGGAAGGGGGTTAACAGAGAACAGGCAGCGCAGCGAGTGGTGTCAGCTGCGATCGGAGCCAAGACATGCCACGTGCTGCACCAATTGAGACCAGGGCCCCGCCGCACCAGGGGCTGTGTAGACACACGTTGAGAAACAGTCCCCACCCCAGTGCTCACAGTCTAATAGACAAAAGAGGGGAGGGGAAACAGTGGCCTTCACACTACAGGCTTACCAGGCAGCTCTTAATAAAAGCTGCTGCTGTCAGGCAGCCCAATGCCATAACCTCCACTGGCTTCCACCAGAGGGGCAAGAACCTACACTGAGGGACACAGAGCCATCCCCAGCCCAGAGCATCTCATTCCCTGCTCTAACCCACTGGCCCCCACTCCCCTCCCAGAGCTGGGAATGGAACCCAGGAGTCCTGGGCAGGGCAAAGAAATCGTTTTAAAATAGCTGCACCTGAGACCTGCGATCGGGGAGGAGGGGTAAGGAGCAGCATCCAGAGAACCTGCTCCTGGAGGAGTTTTTGGCCCTGGAAGGAACCATCTCCAAGAGGGGAGGCAGACAGGAACCCAGGAGTCCAACATCCCCTGTTCCTCCCCCCGCCACCCTCCCAGTCGCTTCAGTCTACTACTGCCTCCGGCCAAGGGTGTCTCCTTGCATTAGGGCAGGCGAGCAGGCTGCTCAGACACGTGTGAAGAGCCATCTCCCCCACCCCCAGAGCCCCGAGTGCTGCCAGCCACACATTGCCCTGACCCCGGCGAGCACCATGTCTGGACATGCTGCCTCCCCAAATCCCTCTGCTTCCATCGCACCCCATCCCCTCCAAAGCGCTCCCCTGCCCTGCCCACCTCCCCATCCCCTACTCACACACACACCCCCCGAGCCCCACTGGGCCTTGCCCCACCTCCTCCTTCCCCCGCACACACTCCAACCCCCACTGGGCCTCTCCCCTTCCTTCTCCCCCATCCCCAATTCCAACCCCCTGCTGGTCTTCTCCTTCCCCTTCCCCCCCGCCACAAACTTACTCCCACTGGACCTCCCCTCATCCCCCCTTTCACACACCCTGATCCTCTGTTGGACTTCCCCTCCAATCCCATCGCTCTACACATACTCGAATCCCCTGCCAGGCCTCCCCCCTCATACACCCTGATCCCTTGCTGGGCGTATCCCCCCAACTCCAATTGCCTGCCAGGCCTCTCCCATACCCCTCACTGCATTCCCCAGATCACACACTGCAGTCCTCCCCCCATCCCATCCTCCCTTCACACACACACACACACACTGTTCCCCCTTCGGGCCTTCCCCCCACCCACATATAAGCCCCTGGACCTAACCTCAACCCCAAACTGCCAGCCCCCAACACCAGTTTCCAGGGCCTCCCCCTCCTAGTTCAACAACTGGGCAAACAACATGGTCTGCTAGGTCTTGCTTTGGCCAGATGCTCTCCAGTAATCCAGTTGGGAGGGCAGTGGGGTACAGTAGTTAGAGCAGGGGTCTGGGAGTCAGGACTCCTGGGTTCTCTCCTGGCTCTTGGAAGGGAGAGGGAATCAGAAGAGATGGCTCAGTGCACAAGACACACACTCTACTTACAGCACTGCAGGCTGAGGATGGCGATGCTTTATTCAGCTAAACGCCAGGGTGGGAGGAAAACATTCACAAGCTAATCAGGAAGCATGGGAGGAGCGGAGCCTGGCTCCCAACCAGGGCAGTGGGGAATAACCCAGTTAACCCCGTGATGACTACTTTATACAGGATTCCTGGGTTCTTTCCCCAGCTCTGTGAAGGGAGCAAGTCTCCCAGTTAGAGAAGGGGGATCGGGAGCCAGGAGTCCTGGCTTAAGGTGAATTTCTGGGCCCTCCAGAGGTACTGACATTCTTCATTTATTTTCAATCACTAACAGGCCCTGAGCCCAGGGTGGTAAGGAGCAAAGAGGGGAGGGGAATGCTGGGTGGGAGCGAGAGGGCAGTAGAGAGGGAGGGATCGCAACCTAGGGGTGCTAAAGCCCCACACGCAGTGTCTCACTAATCCCAAACCCAGCCAGGGCAGGCATCGATTGGTGCTCAGCGCTGCCACTGCAGGACGCCTTGAAGGTCAAGCAGAGGAGGAGACCCGGGTGGGGAGAGTGTTGGACAGACTGGCTCTAGGGAGAGCTAAGAACCCCCCAGGCCTCTGCAAAGAGCTAAAAAAAACCCAGGCTCCGGTATCCCCCACTTCCTGTTCTGTCCCAGCCGATCTCAGTCAGGATCCATGCAGCACCCAGCCCTGTGGGACCCCCGCTCTGGGTCAAGGCCTGTGCAGCACCCAGGCCGATCTCAGTTAGGGTCTGTGCAGTGCCCAGCCCGACAAGGCCCCGATCTCACTTGGGGTCCAGGCAATGCCCAGACCAACGGGGGCCCTAATCTCCAAGTGCAATGCCCGGGGCTTCTTGGCACAACCATCATCCATACAGCAACACGCATTTCTGAATCCACCTGCTCTGTGCGTAACAGGCCCTGTGGTGAGAGACAGGCGAGGGTGCCGGAGTTCCCAGCTGCCTGTTCCATATTTAAGCACCAAGCTGTTGCTTTCACACCCGCGTGCCCTGACTCAAGGAGGAGCAGGGGCTCCACTGTCTATGAATACGAAGCAAGTGGGACACCCAACGGCACCACGGGGATTCCTGCAGCCTGGGAGAGAAATGAGGGAGTGGGGCACAGGGCCTTTCCCTCCAAGGAAACGCCAGCTCTGACCTGGCCACAGGGAGATAGGCTGACTCAGGGGGTGGGAAATGCGGAGCAGGGAGGTTTCCCCTCTAGGGCATCATCAGTTCTATCTCCTGAGGGGTTTAACCGCCACCTTCTCTCAACAAAGACACTGATCTCTGTGAAATAGGGGCAGGAGTGCTGGGGGGATTAAACGGCTTTGGAAGATGCAGAATCATGGGGTCTGGAAGGGGCAACGGAGGGGGCAGCGTCAGGCACTGAGTTTTGCTGTTAATTTTAACTCCTGTCAAATTATGTTTATGTCAGTAACAGAATTGCCTCCCTCAGCCCCACCCCCGACTGGACTCTGAGCCAGGGTGACTCCGAAATCCAAATCCTGAACTGGGCAGCACAAACACCCCACACCTGAAATGCATGAAAATATAATCACCTGGAGTCCTGGCTCCAACCCACTAGACCCCACTCCCTATCCAGAGCTGAGGACAGAACCCAGGAGTCCTGGCTCCCACTTCTGTTCTTTACTTAGGGCCTAGGACTACTGGGTTCCATCCCTGGCTCTGGGATGCAGGTGGGGTCAAGGGGGATAAGTGGGGGTTGGAACCAGGACTCCTGGGTTCTATCCCTGGCTCTGGGAGGGTACTGGGATAGAGCAGGGGCAGAGTGGAGAGTCAGGACTCCTGTGTCCTAGGGGATGTTGGTGGGGTGCAAAGGCCTTGGGCTGCCCCAGTACTGGGGGTGAATTTCACCCCATCAATGCAGAGAAGACATTAAAAAGTCTGGCACCTCTGTGGCATAAGCCCAGCTACCCAGGTTCAAAGCCACTGCCCCTCGGGGAAGTCAAAACTGAGAGCTGGTATGTGCCTATGGAGGGGGGCTGTAGGGTTGTCCACATGTTGGTGAGAGCTGCGGTACCCTACCCCACTCCATAATCCCTCCTCAGTGTTCTGGGCAAAGCCTAGGCCCATGGCGCAGACAGGGTGGGGAACGGAAGCCAGGGAGTTTGTGGTCGGCAGCTTGAATTGATCCTGCCATGCGGCACCAGAATTAGCAGCGCAGCCAGGGCAGGCGGTGCCAGACTGGCACCTGGGGGACGGGGGTTCCAGCGGCTCTTCAACCTTGGGGTGACTTCTGGCAGGCAGAGCCCTACACCAGGAGTAGAATCCGGGAGTCCTGACCCCCCCATGCTCTAACCACTAGACCCCATCCCTTCCCAGAGCTGGTTCCCAAGCAGGGAGGTGACTGCTTTTGACTCTCACAGGCAGCGCTTGCAGCAAAGGCAGAAAATATAAATACTAATCAGTGCAGTCCCTTGGGGAGCAGGCACAGCAGGGGGAGCAGCCCTGGCCGATCAATCAGCAGCTGTCATCGCTCCCATCACAGGCCAAGACACCAGCCTACGCAGCATGCACGGGCCACCGCACCAAGGGCAAGGGGAAGAGCTAGTGTTCTCCCCCGCAGTCAGTGCTGGCCCCAATGCCCCAGCACGGCACTAGGGGGAGCTGTGCTATAAAGTAGGGGGGCGCTCTCCCCTTGCAATCAGGGCTGACCCATCCTGACACTGGGGGCTCTGTGCTGCAGGGCGTGGTGTCAGGGGCTCAGTACGGAGCGCTCTCCCCTGAGAGGCCCTTAAAATTCCTCCATAAAATGTGGCTGTTAGAAACCAGCTGAGTCACACCCCAGAGATGGCTGCATTGTATGGAGGATCTTGTGAGTCCATGGCAGACCTCGGAATAGAACCCAGGAGTCCTGCCTCCCAGTTCCTCCCTCCAGCCCGCTTTTACCCACTAGACCCCCCCACCCCAGGAAATCTGCTAAGTGTCACAATAATTCAGGAGACTAAAGGATTGGCTGTGAAAAGTCCATCCTTGCCAGGGTAACTAGGATATGGCATTTCCCCCCCCCAGATTAAACACCTGTCTCAGCTATTTCCCACTGCCCACCTCTCCTTAGTGCTCCCCACCTTCCAATCTGCTCCCCTCAATTAAGAGCCCCCTACTTAAGCCCCCTCCAGCCTAGGACTCACAACCCCTTGCACCCATGTATAACCAGGAAATAGGCTCACCATCCCCCCATCTCATTCCTGTTCCCTGGCATGGGGGTGTGGGGAGAGTCACCCCCGCCACCCCTCTGGGGTGCAGCCCATTTGGTGGGCAAACACAGAGCAGTCAGGTCTGGGTGCAAATGAGAGGCACCAGACCTCATTGCAGGGAACGAGGAACTGTGCCTGCCCCCAGTCACTTTACTACCAGCCTGGCCGTGTTGGGCCCAGCACTGATATGGGGTGTTGCTGGGCCCCTTTCCCATGCAAGCATATCCCCCTCCCAACACACACACACACCTCACATCCCCTCCTCTCTCTCTCACACACACACCCTCCTCTCTCTCTCTCTCTCTCTCACACACACACACGCACACACACATTCTGCCCTCTGCTCCCAACTGTCCTACATTCACCAGTCAGTCTCCCAAAGCCTCAGAACTGATCCTGACCCATTCCCCGCCCTCGCCCCATCCATGAGACAAGTTAGCTAGGTCTCAGCCTGGTTGGTTCCCAGCAGGACAGGGCTCGCCAGTCCCCCATCACAGCAGCACCCTGCACTCCCATCCCACTGTTACACCTCCCCCATCCCCACCCTCCCACTTTCCTATTTGAGGATCTCAGCAGCAGGACTGAGTCAGCCACAGAGAGGGCGCTTCCCAGTCCTCCCTGGGGGGATCCAGGGTTTAGGACTGACTCAGACGCGTGGGGGGAGCTATGTGTGTATGTGCACTTGTGTCCCCATCCAGAGGGCCTCCCCCTGCCATTGTCCCCCTCTAGGGACACACACAGAAGTCAGGCTACATGACAAGAGCACCTAGAGAATCTGAGAGATCACCTCCCCCGCCATCCCAGCACAGACCCCTTTCCCCCACTGACCGAGACCGACCCCCCAGCACAGATCCCTTCCCCATACCCAACCAAGACCATCACCTCCAGCACAGACCCCTTTTCCCCACGGACTAAGATCAGGGCCCACCCCTGGTCCCAGCACAGACCCCTTCCCCTGCAACTCAGATCAGGTCCCTCCCATCCCAGCACAGACCCCTTCCCTGCACCGATCAAAATTGGGCCCCCTCCCTTCTCTCAGCACAGACCCTGCCTACCCCCACACAAGATCAGCCCCCTTGCACTAGACAGACTGACCCCTCCCAACTGAGATTGCAACTGACAAGCAGGTGCCCACAGACCCAGTTGAAACTGGGGCCCCCTCTCACACTGTACAGGCCCCCACACCAATCAGGATTAGGGCCCGCATAGTTCCGGGCACTACACAGACCCCGAACGACTGAGATGGGACCTTCACCACACCAGGCGTAGCGCAGACACAGAGAGAGAGAGAGAGAGAGAGAGACCCTGTCCCAAGAGCTCCCAGTCTGAACGGACACAGCTAGGGGGGCGGGAAAAGGACTTGAGCCAGGAACAGAACCCAGGAGTCCTGCCCCCTGCTGTGCCATGCTGCTTTTAAACCAGTTCCTCTTCTTTTATGCCCTTATAACAGGCCCAGGCAAGGCATCCCCCACACACACATTCACATCTCATGCTGCCCGGCCAGCTCCTGAGCGTGGAAGGGGGAAGACGCCTGTTTTTATATTTACACACGAGGCGCTCTCAATAATTCAGCAGCAGTCAGCTCAGATTAGGACTTAGCTTGTCCTGCCGGGATCAGGAATAAATAAAATATCACTGGCTAGCGCAGACGTATGGGAGCAGAGTGGAGGGTTTCAGGGGTTCTTAATGAAAGGCCTTTAAATCCAGCCCTGAGCTCCCCCAACAATTGCAGATCAGAGAGATGGGCTTTCAGGGTAACGAGATCGGCCCAGATCAGTCCCCAGGACGAGGAAAGGAAGGCACGTCTTAACCGCTTCCCGCTTGACAGACCCCTTCACTGAGATTGTGGCCCCCACCATTCTGAGCACTGCACAGCTACCCACACATCTGACTGAAGTCAGGGTCCCCATTGGGCATGGAGGGTGGCTGGACCCATTCCTGGGTTATGGGAGGGTTAAGAGTTATGCCACCCACACTGCACGGCAGCCTTAATTCTGCCCCTGCTGCTGGCAGCAGAACTGGCACACACCTTGCCCTCGCCAAGCACAATTCTGCGCGTCCTGGTGACTGCATTGCCCAGGATCCTACTGCACCCGGGGCTGGACTGACACAGACCCAAACAGCTCTGTGTCCTCCTCCCGCACCCTGCGCTAGGCCTTCCAACCCCACCGCTCTGCCCGCCAGGGCCAAGCTCCCCACTGCACCCACAAAGCCGCCTCTTGAGCCGCGGGGGTTACACAAGACCTGAGCACAGCGAGGCTGCTGGCGCGCAGAGATCTCGGCCTGTTGGCACTGGCCAGGCCTGTCACATCACACTGCCCTGCCCAGCTGTCTCCACCTGTTGTCGCTGGGCTTACACTTAGGCCAGGTCCACCCCAGAAGTGCCGTGCCGAGAGCGCTGCCCTGGTATGGTGCCAGCAAAGCCCTCCCAGCATGGACCCAGCTTAGCCCAACACACAATGGCGTATCCCAGCCCCTACGTGGAACAAGCTGGAGCGGTAAAATCTGGCTCCGCCAGCCCAGCTGCCTCTGCACTAGGGGCTTTTGCTGGCCCAGACGTGTCGGTCAGAGATCACAGTTGTGCCACGGACATTTGTAGCATAGGCCAGGCCTTGGACTGCAGGCTCCCTGGGCCAGGGACCACCTGTTAGTTCTGTACAGCGCCTAGCACAGTGTGTGTCACTGTACCAACCTGTATCAGTGGCCAGCAGGAGATGCAGCCAGACTGGTCCCCATTGCCCATTGTTGCCCAGTGCTGTGTTATCGCTCTCAGTGCGCTGTCCCCACGACAGTTTGCGCAGGGGGGAAACTGAGGCACAGAGCAGGGCTGTGACTTGTCCCAGGTCACCCAGCAGACCGTAGCTGAGCTGGGAATAGAGCCCTGTCCATCAGGCCACAAAAGGCAGCCCCTGGAGCTGGCACTGGGGCAGAGGGAAGTCCCAGTACAAGGAGGAGCGAATGGGGCTTAAGACCGAGCGATTAGTCTGGAGCCACAGAGGCAGCATCGGCTGCTGGCTCAGCCCCTGACCAGTCTGTGAGTCAGGGCAAGGGCATACCACCAGTGTGGCCGCTTCACACGGCCCTCGGCTCCCCGGCGGGGAGAGGGAGGTGGCAGAGAAAGTGTCACCGTCGCTCTGCATTCTACGCCATCACCAAGTTTTTGAGTGGCCAATTTCCCTTGTTGAGGGGGGAAAGGGGTTCCAGGGAGGGCATAGCAAGGGCACCTGGGTGACATGAAGGGGCAACGCTTTACCACTGCTCACTTACCAGCTGGGCCTCTGCTGTGACCCTGCTGGGACCCAGGAAAGGAGCAGAGCCACAGAGCCCGGGCACTGAACATGTCTAGTCTCCCCAGGGTGGGCCCATGCCAGGCCCCAAGTGTGCCCAGTCTCTGCTTCCCACTCCATCTCCAAGCTGCCCTGTGCAAGCCTTACTGGAGAAACGCCAACACATCAGCTGTGTCTGAGCAGCAAGCAGGATCTCTCCCATCCACGCAGCGTGTGTAATTAACCGCCTTGAAATAACTCGGAGCCCAGCAACTGCTCCGTTGCAGGAAGCAGATGGAATTAGTGGGGATTCCCCACACACGGCCCCCCCTGTTCTCCTCCCTACAACTGCCCCCAGTACAGCACCCAACTCTGCCTCCCCCTCTGTTCCACACAAACACAATCCATTCTCTCCACCGCTGCAGTTGCCTTCCATGCTCCAAACAACACTGGGATTTGGGTGCTGAAATGCAGCTGCCTCTGGGGTTCAGCGGAGGGGACTGTTCAGACAGGGATCCTCCACCCAGCACTGAGATGCAGCCACATCTGGGGTGATGGGGCATGGAGGCTGTTTATACAGGGATCCCTTGCTCAGGGCTGAAATGCAGCCACCACTGGGGTGGAGCACAAGGGGCTGTTTAATACACTGGCTTTACACAGCTCCGTAAATTGACACAGATGTTATAGGAAGTAAAGAGACATGCACTGCCCCGAAGAGGTCACAGTCTAGAGCCCTAACCCCCAACACCAGGGAGATAACATTACTTTGCCAGAGCAGCCTCTGGTGCACGTCTGACCACTAGGATAGTGCCTTTACATCAGACTTTCCAAGGAGGGAAGTGGGGTCTAGTGGGTTAGAGCAGAGAGACCTAGGAGTCAGGATGCCTGGATTCTATCCCCAGCTTGGGAAGGGAAATGGGATCTAGTGGGACAGGGGTTGGGAGTCAGGACTCCTGGGTTCTACAGAGGTCAGACTATGATTTAAAAAATTGTTTTGAGGGGAATCCCTTAAAATAACCCCTAACTTCAGACCCCCTGGGGTCACAGCTCCAAGGACCTGCCCCACTAGGATCAAAAGTGGCATTTAAACCCATGTTAACCAACAGCTTTTAACCCCAGGTCTAGGCAGGAGCCATTGCATTTATACCCCCATTAGCTGGACAAGGTGAATCTGAGGGGGCCATATTGGCTTCTCCATACCCAGCCCTGACAGACAGAGGAGGGAGATACTCTGTGATCCTTTGTATTCACACACTCCTGGGGTCCCTGCTAGTCCCCTTCCCCTTTGTTCTGCCTCACTGTCCCCCACCCCCAGCATTCAGTCTGCCCCCTTCCCCCAGCATACACCTATGGGACAGGCATATCTCTTCAGGTGACACAAAATTCCTATGTCCCAGGGTGATTATAATCCCCCATGCACTGCAGGCCCATTCCAGTGCCCATTGCAATGCCAGGGGATTATAATCCACTGCAATGATGGGGGATTATACCCCCCACACCCACTGCAATGCCTTTCCAGCACTCCAGGCACCACCCCTTCAGATGTAGCATCTTCACTGGAGTGATATTCCAGTAAGAGGAGAGATCCAGGGAGATTAGACTCCTCCAGATGGGGCGGCTCCAAAGCCCCATGAACCTCCCCACTAGTGAAATAGGCAGCTTCTTGCAGTGCCATTCCAGTACCATGATGCCCCTTGCAGTGCCCTTCCAGTATCAGATGCCATTCCAGTGTCCTAGCCCCATCCCCTGGAATGCCCTTCCAGTGTCAGCTGCTATTCCACTACCATAACCCCACCCCCTGCAGTGCCCTTCCTCCTCACTGCATTGCTCCACCAGTGCCAAATAAACCCAGCAACAAAATCTCCCTCATACCCTTCCAATTGCCAATTCTCCCATCCCACACTGGGTGATGGACCAGATTCTACCAACATGTTGTCCTCCCCAGCCCTGGCCACAAGGTGCCAGAGCTTAGGGTGCAGCCCATCCACCTCCAATGCAGCTGCCCACAATTACCCATCAGTCCAGCCAGCCGGCCCTGCAACAGCCTCCCATGCCATCTGGAACACCCAGGGCACGAGACACTCAAGCCCCACTGCTTCCATTGGTGCAGCCATCGGATGGACCCTAGGATGATTCGGCCAGCCCTGCCCACAATGATTCCTGCTCCCTCAGCCACCAGTTCACACCAGGCCCCACACTCTGCCAGCAAAAATGGTCACACAGCTCTGAGTTGGTCCTTAAGTGACTCTGCCAAGGTCTTGGAGAATCAAAGGAGCTGAGTCCCTCTCCTTTGCAGGGGATGAGGGCAGAGCCAGGCACTCGCCGGGGCCAGCTGATGCGGCTAGAATTCATTACATTAATTCCAGTCCAGCTGCGCAGAACCCCCTGAAGTCAGTGGTCTGAGGGACTCCAAAGATGGGGTTCAAACCCTGGCTCGGGGAGGAGACTGGAGTCTGATGGGTTTGAGTAGGGGAGGTTGGGAGTCAGGCCTTCTGGTTCTATTCCCGGCTCTGCCACCGACATTGGGTAAGTCCAGCTCCGTGCCTCTGTTTCCCTTCCCACTCTTTGTCTAATAGACTGTGAGCTCCTAGAAACAGTCTCTCACTGTGGGTCTGTGCAGCACCTGGCATGACAGGGCCCCAATCTTGGTCAAAGCATCTGCATGCCACTCTCATATAAATAACAGGGTTTTATTTTTGGCAGTATGCCTTGCACACAGGAAAGCAATCATGCTGGATTACAAGGCTGCGTACAACTGGGAGGGTTTGGGGTTTTTTACAAATAAAGGATCACTTTTTAAGCCAGTTTGCAAAATCAGGTGCAAATCCATCCTTGCACAAACTATTGTAAATCCAATCTGGTGCTTGTGGGTGGGGGGGAGCTATTGAATTAAGGCCAGAAAGGGTCTGTGAGATTTATTTTTTTCCTCCTCCTTCTTTTGGCTGCAGGGAAAGAAATTATCCATCATATTTGTCTGGGCTACATTAAAGAAAGGAAAATTATAAAGAAATTAAAAACCCCTTAACTACAAGGAGAGAGATTGCACAAGACTTGGGGGAAGGAGGGGGTTTCTTCCCTTCTATGGCAACATTCAAATGTATCAATTAGTCACAGCCCCAGCTTTTGTTTTAAAATTGGAGGAAAGGGGCAGTCGGAGGAAATTTAAAAAGGGACAAAGCAATAGCCAAGTGCACAGGTTTATAAACATGCAGGCGCACACACCAGAATTTGGAGCGAATTAAAGAAAGTTAAACTCCTGGGCAGAACGTTGTAGCGAGATGATAAGGAAAAGCAACAGAAGGAGAATGCTCTCCAGGGCTTTTGTGGGGCTGTTTTATCTGAAGTGATAAAACTCCTCGAGTGAAATATTCCAAGGAGAACCCTTCTCAACTGTTCACTGCGAGAGGGGGAGGAGGGGAAATCAACCGTTCAGCAGGTTCTCTTCTCGTTCTCACAGGCACTGTGTCTGCGCCCAATCGCACATCAGTTCACACCTGGAAGTCCAGGCGGAGTCCGGTTTCGTTTAGGCCAGTTGGGAATGGGTTTAGGCTGTGCTGAGGTAGAGGTGCTAACGCCGAGGAAGGCAGCACAAGAATGGCTGGAAGCGGAAAGCCAGACACGTTCTAAATTCAAAACAAGGCTCCAGTTTTTAACAGGGCGGGGGATTGACTGCTGGAACAAACCCCCAAGGGCAGGGGTAGGTTCTCATCTCCAGGCCAGATGGCTGCCCTTCTGCAAGATTCTTTAGACCAGGGGTCCGTGTACCCTTGGGGGTACACTGAGGTCTTTCAGGAGGTACATCAGTTCATCTAGAGAGCTGCCTAGTTTTACAACAGCCCCCACAAAAATCACTAGAGAAGTCAGTACAAACTAACATGTCATACAGACAAAATGCGAAAGGAAGCAGTTTCCCAGGAACAATGAACTGTGACACTTCTGTATTTTTATATCTGATTTGGTGAGCATGTCATTTTTAAGTGAAGTGAAACTTGGGGGTACGTGAAACAAATCAGACTCCTGCAAGGGGGTAGGGTGACCAGATGTCCCGATTTTATAGGGACAGTCCCGATTTTTGGGGTCTTTTTCTTATATAGGCTCCTATTACCCCCCACTCCCTCTCCCAATTTTTCACATTTGCTATCTGGTGACCCTACAAGAGGGACAGTCACCTGAAAAGGCTGATACCACGGCTCTAAATAAACACAAGGGCTTGAGCTCAGTGGAGGGGTCAGCTTCTCTGGCCTGTTGCACAGCAAGGCAGGTCCCTCCTGGGTTTTCAGTCTAGGAATCCAGGCTGGAAAGCTCCCGTAGACCCTGAGAAATTAGTGCTGGGGGGCCGGATTGCGTTGGTTCGAGACCAGCAGCAGCCGGTTTCATCCAGTTTTAAGCCAGTGCCGATATGTCCCATGCGACATTGAAACCACCCCACTTGGCCCACCCAATCTTTGGCTCCATAGGCACCAGGCTGAGAGCATCCCCAGCTCTTTGCATTCAGCGATCTCCAAGCACTCTCCAAAGCAGGCCTGTGTCATCATCTCCCTTCTATGGATGGGGAAACTGAGGCACGGAGTGGGAGAGCAGTGAGTTGCCCCAGGTAACCCAGCAGGCAGGACTCAGCATCCCGAGTGCCACAGCAGGGCTCTCGCCACTAGTCCAGGCTGCATTTAGGATATAAAACAGCACCCGTGTGGCGTGATGTGTGGGGAAGCCCCATCTGGATCAGGTTCCATCCCTCCTGTTCTTTGCATGGCTGCTGAGCCTCAGTCCAACCTCAGTGGGGCAAGAAGGGGTGAGGCTGTGGGTCTGGATCCACCCAACTTGATTTCATATGAATATTTTCATCACCCTGTCTCCAAAAATCCTTTGGCAGAACAGAGCCAGCCCCTAATTGAGTGGACACACTGGAGCGAGGGCCTGGGTGCTGCAGGGGGTCAGACAAACCTACTGACCTACAACCCCACTGCAACACCTGGCTTCTGCAGCCAGACAGAGAGAACTGCTCATGTGGGCAAAGGGCCATGCTAAAAATCCACTTGGATTCCCCTCCACGCCCCAGAGCAAGTGCTGGGTGTGTGGCTGAGACCAGAATTAAAAGACAGCTATAAAACAGACTCGCTGCATATTTGTATCTGATCCTGAAGTCCATTCCCTGGGGCGAAAGACTGTGGCAGGTGTCTGTAAATCAAAGCCAAACACCTGAGACATAATGAGTGTGGGATGTAAATACATGGCTACATGAGATGGATAGACAGAGACGCAATTCCCTCAGAACCGTATTCATCATTCCCTCGCCCTGACGGACCAGTTCTGGGCTGAGCAGACACAACAGAACTGGGCCGTTCACACTGGGAGATTTGCCATTGGTTTCCTAATAAAATTCATTAGGGTCGTTGAATTGAGTAGATACCCCTTCCCTGCTCCTCCACAGGGTGCTCTTGTCGGGTGGGGGCTTATTTTCAGAGTAGGAATCAGACATTCATGTAATTTGCTGGGAGAAAGGCCCTTGGGCGCCAGCCACATACAAAATCACGGAAACGGAGATGCTATTGTTTGATTTATCTAGGAAAAATTCCTCCCTCTTCCAAAGGCAGCGGTACATTGCCCCTGATGCTGCGATAGTGTCTGACAGAGGGTTGGAAAAGCGATAAGGTGCCGAGCTGGAGTAATCTAATGCACAAAATTAATAATATAAATGTTTGCAACATGCCAGCGGAGAGATCGAACAGCCAGCCTGCGCTAACAGTCCCTACTGCGAAATGCAAGCCAGGAACTCGACAACTGGCTCCTATTTCCATGGTGGGGGTTAATTTTCTTTAAAATCTTGTGTTATACAGGGCTTCACACACCTCTTGTTTCCAAGGATGCCTTTCATTTCTGCTGGGAACCCTCTGCGCATTTCCAATATAATTAATCTTCTCTCTTTCTCCAGACAAAGTCCCCTTAAAGGGCACAACACAGCAAAGTTGGGGTGGGAGGCTAAGAGAAATGCTCCCTATCCCACGTCAAAACATTTCAAGATACAGACGCTACAGTTAACTCCGGACAGAAGGGTTCAGAGCTTTGAGCCAATGCCAGCAACATTTTGTCAGATTGTGCTTTCATCTCCCCCACCAATCCCCCACCCCTCACTGGGTAATTTCATAAGCTTTGGGGTGTTGTGTATGTGTGTGAGAAACAATGCTACAAAACACACACAAGATGCACAATTCATGGAAGCCCCGATCTGCTCCAATCTGAATGAAACCATCCTATTAATATTAAATAATAACGTGAAGCCTTAATAACAACCACCAATCTTCAGCCAGACCCATCTGGAAGCAGAATATTGCTATTTACGAATCTGTTAATCCTAGTCTAATCGCAGCAGTGGTGCTTTTCTTCAAAGCATGCTGGAATTAAAGAATAATACCAACATATGGCTAATAGTCACACTGCTTCCTTCCCTGCCTCTGTCTGGGAAAGGTGTATTTTTTTAACTCAGCATTTCAGATGATCTATCAGCCAGCGTTCCTCCTAATGCAAAGATATCAACTCCAAATGCCAGTTGTTTGCTTCAGAGAGATAACCTCAACCTTATAGATAAGGTTCACACGCGCACATACACACACACACACACTGTATAAAATAAATATATAAATGACAGTCCCGGGGAAAAAATATTTCACCAGGTCCCCACCCCCACTGGAGAGTGCAGAAAAAGCTAAAATGTCCTCAGCTCGCCTCGTTACACCCCCACCCCAATATCCCCTCACCCCCCACCCCAATGCAGCAATGACTCCCCTGCTGCCCCCACCATCCACACACCCCAATGCCACCTCTGCCGGCTCTATGTCAGCAGTGAAGCAAACCCCCAGTCCCCCCACATAGATCCTTAAAATAGATGTCGGGGTGAGAAGGGGGTACCCCCTCACTCCCGTGCAATGTGCATGGATCGGCTGTAGCTCCACCACACCCCATTCCCTTGCAGTGATGCCCCCACAGCACCTTGCTGCTTTGCAACACTATGGAAACCCCCACGGTTGCCACGGCTGCAAAGGGTGGGGGGGAGGCTAGTGCAAATGGATGCAGCGGTACCCCACCCCCACCCCCTCCCATCACCCCCCACCCCCAAGGGCAGCGATGGGCGCAGCATCCCGGTACCTGCTCCGGGGGGGGGCCTTGTACGTCCAGCTGCTGCAGAGGAAGGCAGGAGACAATAGAAAGGTGGTGGACCCTCCTCCTCCTCCTCTTCTCTCTGCCCCCCCCCCGCCTGGCTCCCTTGCAACAAGAGATGCTGCTGGATGCTGCTCCCGCAATCCGCCTGCAAATATGAGTGGCAGCATCAGCACCACAGCTACAGCGCCGCCCCTCCGCCCCTCCCTCCCCGGCGGGGGTGTGGGGGTTGTGCAGGCAATTCAGCACTGTGGGGGGCATGCACAGGGCAAATACAGCCCCAGGCTGGGGAACCCAGCCCAGCACAACCTGGGAGCCAGATTTCTCCTACCGCCACCATGCACCAGGATAGAGACCAAGACATGAAGAGCTAGGCAGCCTGGCCTAGTGGGTGGAGCATGGGGCTGGGACACAGGACTCTATTATTGCAATGCTGAGGCAGTTTGGCCTAGTGGGTGAAGCGTGGGGCTGGGACCCAGGACTCCATTATTGCAATGCTGAGGCAGCTTGGCCTAGTGGGTGGGAGCCAGGACCCTAATTTTGCAATGCTGCATTTGTCCACCACTTGAACAACTCCCCCTCCCCAAACATACACATGATAAAATGGGGGTGATGCATTTGCAAACTCTAGTGGACAGGGACCTAGATTTCCTGCATCACTCTCAAGTGGGAAGGGGAGTGGGGTCAAGGGGTTATAGAAGGGGGTGACTGGGAGTCAGGACTCATGGGGTCTCTGGGAGGTCAGATTGGTGACCAGCCCTGCCCCAACAAGTTCACAGTTGAATGGACAGAGGGTGGGAAGGGAAACTGAGGCACCAATAGGGGAAGGGACTCATGCTAGGTGGGCCTATTGGTCTGAGGTGAGGCAGGGAGGGATTGGGGGGAGATATTGGGCTGAATGGCCCATCCAGAGGGGAGGGCCTTGCCCAAGGTCAGTGGCAGAACCCAGGTGTCCGGAGAGGCAGAAAACTACCAGACTTTCCTTCCATTCTGCTCATCAACCAGCTGGGGCCCCGGGAGGGAAACGGGATTTAATGGCACAGACAGATACAGTATATGACAGGGGAGACGCTGCTGCAGCCCTTTGAAAATGTACAAGTAATATACAGTGCTCTTACGGTAGGGCCAGCATGGATATGAGGGGAGAGGAGCCCCCAGCCGGCTCCCTGCACCACAGTGCCCCCTGCTTAGCCCCCACCCCAGTCCCTGCAGCACCGCAGCTGACCCCGTCTCCCCTCCCTGCAGCACAGCACCCTCTGAGCCCATTCCCCCCCACAGCAGAGCGCCCCTTACTGGCCCTGTCCCCTACTCTCTGCATACAGCACCCCCTACTGATCCCTCCCTTCAGCACAGCATCCCCTGCTGAGCCCCCCCCCCCGCAGCACAGCGCCCCCTAGCGCCAGTCTCCCACTCCCAAGCTACTTCTCCAGCAGCCCTCAGACTGAGCTTGCTTTGACCCCACTGCTCCACTCAGTCCCCTTCCACACACCTGCCATCAGCCCAGACAGATGGACCCCCCTGCTTGTCGTTTATATTACAGCGGCAGGCAGCACTAATGGGCTCCTGATGGCCGGGAACCTGGCCAGGAGCTGACACCATCACTTACCCACTGCAGACAGGGTGGGGAGAATGGGGGTGGGGGGCAGCAGGGTCGCAACCTATTCAGGGCCACAATGGAAGCCCCCAAAGGATCTGTACAGTCAGATCAATCTCAGACCTGCTCCACACACAGAGAGAGCTGCATGTCCTCCCTTAGGGACCCCTGGACACCCTCCAAGATCTGGGATAGAACCCAGGAGTCCTGACTCTCCCCTTCCGCTTCTCTAACCCACTAGACCCCACAACCCTCCCAGAGTCCTGGCTCCTAGCTCTCACTGGCTTCTTGCATGTCTGTAACTTGGATGGGGAATGGATCTTGCAATTAGAGCTGGGCTGGAAGTCAAGACTCCTGGGTTCCCAACTCTGCGAGGGGCAGGGAGGGGAATATTGAGGGAGTCTGGAAATCAGGACTCCTGGGTTCTATCCCAAGGCTGGGAGAGATGGGAACCTAGTGATTACAGCAGTTGGCTTTATGTCTCATGTGAGCACAGCCCCCTAGCACCACAGCACTGGGGCCAGCACTGACTGTGAGGGGAGAGCGCCTCTCCCTGAGCCCCACACATACCTTCCTGTAGGTCTCCCATCCCCACTGCACATGCCTTGGCCGGCCTCTTGGCCTAGGCACTGGGGTTGAACCAGGGAAGGGCCCAGATCTAGAAGTGGGAGCTCTCGCTGGCTGTAGACCCCTGCTGCACCCTGCCTAGTGCGGACAACTGCAAGCTCAGGGTTATCGCCCAGGCGCTCTGGTTTGAAGCAGAGGCAGGGGACGGGGACGGGGGAGGAGAAGGGGATTCCCCTGCCCCCAAGAGACCCACCCCCACTCACTCCTCTATTTGAAATTCCTTTTAAGCCACACTTCACATTAAAGGAACAGCCACTGCGGAGATGGATTCCATGTGGGGACTCCACCACTGCACCCACAGGCAACCAATCCGCAGCCGGGCCCCCCAGGACAGGACAGACTTCAAACGCTCCCTGCCGTCCTCTCCCCTGCTGCACTCGCTGCTCCACCACCTGCCCCGCTCCCTGCAGCGCCCCCCGCTGGGAGCTCCTCCCACAGCCAGCTCCTGCCCTGCTCCCCACAGCTCTCTGTGGCGCATGCCCTGGGGCCAGGACTAAGAGGCAGTGCAGGGCTGGGGTGGGGAGCGGGGAAGCATCAGCTACAAGGCTCTCAGAGGAGACCCTAGAACAGGGGTGGGCAAACTACGGCCCACGGGCTCTTCCTGCCCAGCCCCTGAGCTCCTGGGTGGGGAGGCTGCTCCCAGCCCCTTCTCCGCTCCCTCCCCGCCTCAGTGCGACATGCGAGTAGTGCTCTGGGGGACGGAGCTGCCCGCTCCAGCAGATCAGCACAGCAGCGTGTCTGGAGGAGTGGTAAGGGGGCTGGGGCTGGGGCTGGGCCGGGGCGGGGGGTTGGATAAGGGGCAGAGGGACTCAGGGGACAGTCAGGGGATGGGGACAGGGATGGGGTGGGTTGGATAGGGCATGGGAGTCCCAGGGGGCCTGTCAGGGGGCAGGGGTGTGGCTAGGGGTCAGGGCAGTCAGGAAGCAGGGAGCTTAGATATGGGGTGGGCTCCTGGGGGATGGTTAGGGGCAGGTGGTTTCGGGAGGGAGTAGTCAGCGGGCGGGAAGTGGATGGGAGTCAGACGGGGGTGGGGCCAGGCTGTTTGGGGAGGCACAACCTTCCCTACCCGGTCCTCCATACAATTTTGAACCCTGATGTGGCCCTCGGGCCAAAAGGTTTGCCCACCCCTGCCCTAGCGTGACCTAGGAAGGTCAGAGTGAGCCCATCTTATCCCCCACTTGCCAATAACAACCCATGACCACAAGCACCTGGGCCCAGCCGAGCCACCCCCCAACCAAAGAAAGGTCTGTGGGCCCAGGAGAGAACAGAAGAGCAGGAGGGCGGGGGCGGTGGATGGGACACAGATGGGGCCTTTCCACTCTAGGGGGCGCCAGCTCTGTTTCAGAACCAGGGCGGGTGTCTGGCTGGATTGGGAGGGGGGGCAGGGGGAGAGGCAGGGAATGAGACACAAACCAGAGCTGACTCCAATCCAGTCCCATATGCTCTGTTAGCTTCTAGACTTTATTCCTTTCATACAGTGCAATGTTTTCAATGTGAGGGGAGGGGTGACAGTGCCAGCTCAGCGGGTCCCACAGGTCCCTCCAGCCTCCCTGCCCCCCACACTCCCAGACTCCCATAGAGCCTCCCCACTCCTCCACCCCATCACGTGAACACTCCCTCCACCTCCCTTCCTCCCCACCATACTGCTCCTCCCCACTCCCACACGGACACCTCCCTGGGGTCTGTTCACCCCTCGCCAACCCAAATGATGGGGGGGTCGTGCCAGCTGCCAGGCACATACTCGTTACGCACAGGGGCTGAGAATGGAGTCACCTCACCCCCACCCCCAAAGAAGCAGCATCGGCCTAGGGGGTCAGGAGCCCCCCACAGCTTATGGCCGGGAGCTGATGGGGGTCCTTTCTCCTGGTACACCTTCTAGCTCTCAGATCTGCTGGGAAAAGGGGCTCCATGGGGTAACCTTCACCCTGGAATCCAACCAATCGAGAGCAGGAGCAAAGTGTGGGCAGCCCAGAGCCAATGCCCACCCCCCTTAACCCCCAGCCAGCTTCTTTGCAAAACCATCACACCACACACAACAACAGACTGTCTGCTGAGTCGGAGACCAGGGCTGGGTAGCAGGGGATTGCAGGTCAGGAGTGAGGAGCACCAGCAGGGCTGGGGAGGAGGCCTGGCCTGGGTAGCTGGGGGCTGCAGGTCAGGAGTGAAGGGCACCAGCAAAACTGGGGGGCAGGCCAGGGCTTGGCTAATGGGGCTCCGGGTCAGGACCGGGGGGCACCAGCAATGCTGGGGGGGAGCCCAGGGCTGGGCTAGCCGGGGGCTGTGGATCAGGACTGAGGGGGCCACTAGCAGAACTGGAGGGGGAGCCCAGGGCTGGGCTAGCCGGGGGCTGTGGGTCAGGAGTAAGAAGTCCCGGGAGGGGCACACACAGACCAATCCTTGCATGCAGACACTGTGTAGCTGATGGGCAGCGCCCAAGCTGCTGGGGGCTCATCTGCCCCCCAAGCCACCCCCCACCTGCAGGATGTGAGACGAGCACCCAGAGAACCAGTTATTCACCAGAGTGACTCATGCCCAGTAGCTCATCCCCAGCAGCGCCTAGGGCTGCATGGCCAGGACAAGCTAACTGTGCAATTAGCTCTGATGGCTCAGAGCAGGAAGGCTGATCACCCCCAGCGTCATTGCAGCCCCCCAGCGATGGGAGGGGGTGCCATGCTGCTCCCCCACAGGCCCTATTGCAGCCCCCAGGGTGTGTTGTGTCACCGCCTCACCCCCTCCAGGCCCCACTGAATCCTCCCCAGCAAGGAGGTAGGCCAGGGCACTGGACTGCTGCCTCCTGTGACCCACTACAGCCCACCAGCATGCAGTGCTGCCTTGTGGTGCCAGCCGCCGTCCCCCCACCCCCTCTTAGGCTGGGCATGGCGCAGCCACTGGTTGCTTAGCAGCCCTGAAGCACACGCGGCTGCTAGGGGAGCCCGGGGGGCGGGGGGGACTACTGAGCGACCTTTCCTGCCCTTGCATGGCAGAAGCAATTAAATCAGTGAATGCAGAACCAGGGCGGGGGGTGGGTCACGACAACAGAGCATGGGCTGCAGCTTGGAGCCTCCCCCAGGGCAGAGGGAGGGAATGAGACAGGCACAGAGAAGAGGGAGGGAGAGAGGAAGGTGATCCCTGGGCAGAATCCTTCGTTGGACTGGTACGAACTGCCCCAGGGCAGCATCTCCCCGGCAGCTGCCAGCCTGAGACACCAACACCCCTAGGGTGGGGCATGGCAAGTCCTAAATGACGCCCCACCTCACTCCCCACAGCGCCCCCTGCCAGGAGAGGCCGGGGCTGGAGTAGCTGGGAGCACCCCCCACAGCCAGGGCTCCCTGGAGCATCTCACTTATGGGTGTAAAGTGATTATTATCCCCGCCAAGGCCCCCCCACATCCTGTGGCTCCCACGAAGGAGGCTCACACTGACTCCAATGGCTTTCCTGCTAAATGGATCTGTCCCCGCCCCCCCGGGAAACACGTCCTACGGGCCAATCCTGAGCTCCCGCCTCCCCTGCTCTCCATTGAGAACTGTGGGGACCCTGCAGAGCGCCCCCAGCATGCAGTCAGGTTGGGGACCCAGGCGTCCTGCAGCAGAAAGACATGCCCTGCCCTGTGAGCAAGGACTGTGCGGCAGGGAGCAGGATGGGGGCCCCGTCGGGGGCACTCTCCCCTCACAGCCCGTGCTGACCCCAGTGCCTCAGTGGGGTGCTAGAGGACGCACTGCTGCAACATGTGCTTGCTTTGGATGAGAACTAAAAGGATGGTCTAACCCACCCCCAGGCATTACAATTCCAGGGGCAACCCCCGGCCACTGTTCCCTCTAAGCTGCAGGTGTGTGCACACAGATCCTAAACCCCACGCACACGGCGAAACACTGCGTGCACAAAAATTTGCACAAAAGAAATATTTTGCACACACGGCCTGTCAAAAATTAGAGGGAACATTGCCCCCTCCCCCGCAAAGCTGCGGTTAGAACCCTCGAATCCTGGGCTGGTGTCAGAGATGCCAGTCTGACTCTCTGAATATTCTCTGCTCTCCAACTGGATGCAAGATACTTCCTGTTTTAAACTGCTGAGTGGCATTGTGACACATTCTAAGAGATGCTATGCCCCACCCCAGAGGCAGCAGCATCTCAGCATGGGCAAGAGACCCCTGCATTGTCTGCCCCTGAGTCCCACCCCAGAGGTGGCTGCATCTAGTGCCGGGCAAGGGAGCCCTGTGTAAACAGCGCCTGTGCCCCACCCCAGAGGTGGCCTCATTTCAAGGGGTTCCTATATAAATAAAAACTGATTTACTCAGGAAGTCCAGAAAATTGAGCTGATCCCTGTAAATTAATAAAATTGCAGAAAACATTTAAAAAAAAAGACAAAGCAGAAAAGTCTGAGTGTTTGTCACAACTGAGATCTCGGATCCAGTGTGACAAGCAGGTCACAGGGTTACAGACAAGACCTCGTTAGAAATCCAAACCACGGCACGTCTACGGCGTCCTGCCCTGACCTCACCCCCCACCAGGGCATAACGTGGCAGGGGGGTCGTCCTCAGACTGGTACATTCAGAGAAGTACATGCATGATAAGAGCCATCTAGTGCCCTCTGCAGGGCCCAGGGTGCCCAGCTACTAGTCAAGGATGGTGGGAGCACAGGGCTGCGGGGTGAGAGAAAAAGCTGCTGTGTGGTTATCATGGGCCTTGGGGGAAGGAGGGAGCGAGACAGAGGAGTGGAGCTGGAATGAGGGGGATAGATTGAAAGCACAGGGAGGAACATGGAGCACAGATCGCTAGAAACATGGCCAGAGACAGCTGGAAAGCTAGAAAGTGGAGAAAGAAAATCAGCCTGAAAAATGAGCGAACAATGGACAGAGCATGAAGACTGAAGAAAGAACGAAGAAGTGAATGGATGGAAATGCAGGAGAGCAACCAGGAGAACGAATGAATGAATGAATGAGAACAGGAGAAAATGGCCCAGAGGGAAGGAAGAGCTCGGCTGGGCCAAGCCATGGGAGGCAGCCTAAGCAGTAGGCCAAGGGATCTCTTCACACAGCTTCATTCCATGCGGGTCTCTCTCATCTGCTGCCCGGTGCCAGGAACGTGGTACGTCCTATAAGCACGAACGCTGCCTCCTGGGTTTATCCAGCACTCCCTCCCCCGATGCTGAGATGCAGCTGTCTCTGGGATGGGACATGACAGGTGTTTATACAGGGATCACTTACTAATGCTATCTACGCCTGCTAATGCTCCTCAGTAATACTACAATTACCACTACCCACTAACTACTAATACCTCTTACTAACACTGCCCACTGCTTACTCCATTTACTAGTTTAGATTGCTAATCCGCCTACTAGGATACGCCTTACAACGCTACCTATTACTAACACCCCTTCCTACTAACATCACCAACGCATGGTCTCCAAGGAAAAATAATCCAGAAAAACTGAACGGGTGACTCTAAATTGGATGAGCTCATGCAGACTAAAGCCCTGTGTGGACACACTCATTTGGAATAAAAGGGTCTTGAATTTGGAATTGTGCTTTTTCAAGGGTAGATAATTAACCTGGCATCAGGGAGGTGGCAAATGTAAAGCAGACTGGCCATCCCCGATCCACTCTGGGAGTGGATGCTCTAGGTCTGGAGACAGAGATGCCCTCTGGAGTTTCATCAGCAATAAATGTATTTGTAAATAAAGCTTAAAGCTAAACTGGAGTCAGGCCATTTTATTCCAAACGAGAGTGTCCACACAGGGAGTTAATTCGATATAAATAGACCAGTACAATAATGCTGGTAAATTGTCCCATCTAGACAGAGACAGCCTTGTTAACGCCACTTGCTCTCCCATAAGACCCCTCCCTACTGCTGTGAGCAGTAGTGTTCACTTGTACTGCACCACAACCACCTACTGACACTATATCCCAATAGCGCTCCCACCTGCTCACGTGAGAGCGACTCCCCACACAGCTCTGGCCGCTGGCTGGTGCACGGACCCCGCGGCCCAGGGTTCTCTGATCTTTCGTGTCTCTTTTCTGGGGGTGTTGGTGGGCTGCAGACTTGGCTGGCAAGCGTTGGTTTGTTCACCTTGCGATGCCTCCTTTCCCTGTTTTTCTGCCCCCGGCTCCCTCGCTCTGCTGGTTAAATATTAACGGAGCTCCCATCGCTCATCTGCCAAGGCCTTGGATGTGCTGCCCCAGGGCACCGCTTGGCTCTTCACCGCCTCCAAAACAGGAGCATAGGACCCCCTCCAGGGTGCCCCAGCCCTGCACTGTTACCACACATGGGGCAGGGGGGATCTGAATTTCCCCCCTCAAATACCGCATGCACAGAAGGAGTTGGAATAATTCCCCCTTAACACTGAGTCCCATCTGAGCCTCCCCTAGGCTCCAGCCCACACCCCATCACCGTCATGGGGCACTCTGGGAACAGCCTTGCCTGGCACACAAAGGGGGCCTGTATATGGCCCCCCATCAGCGCCCCTTGCAGGGAGCACTGCGTTGTGTTACCTTACCCACAGGATGCCAGGCTGCCAATCCCCCAGCACTGTGAGCACAGCAGGGTGCTGGAACATGGCAGCGGTCAAGGGCAAAACAGCAAAATCCAGTGTCCTCAGTCATCATCGGGCAACAGAATGAAAAGAAGAAACTTGGGGGCCTTTATCTGTCCCCTGAACACGTCACTATCAGCCTAGTGCCAGCAGACGGCTCTGGGTGTGGGGTCCTCGTCACACTGGGCACCACGCACACAACCCCAGCCCTCGCATCGCACTGGGTGCCACACACACACACACACACCCAGCTCCCAAGTCATGCTGGGCACCGCACAAACCCCTTCTAGCCCTCTCATCACACAGATCCCCCCACAGACTCCTCACTGTGACCCTCATCACTCCGGGCAACTTGTGGACCCTCCCAACCATGTTTGGGTGCCCTGTTGTGCCAAGAACTGTGACAAGCTCTGGACAAGACTGGCCCCTCACCACCATGCCAGGTGAGGCACAGCCTCCCATCCAGCCAAGAGCTGGGACCTCACTGCACCAGATACTGCACTGCCCCATGACCAAAGTCAAGGCTGCCCCTGGTGCTGACACTGCATCAACACACAGTGAGAGCCAGGCCCTGACCGAAGGGCTCGCAGGCCAGACTCAGGAAGGATTCTTCCAACCTGACTGACAGGGAAACTGAGGCACAGAACAATGATGCAACTTGCCCCAGGTCACACAGAGTATCTGCAGGAGAGCCAGAAACCAAACCCCACTGTCCTGAGTCCTCCACCACTCCCGTACTCACATGGCCCCCTTTTGCCTCACCAGCCACTAGCCAACAGGGAATTGCTCCACCTCACCTTGCCGGCCCCCACTCCACCCGGCTGGGCCAGTCCTGTCTGGCAGTGGCTGGCGCTGACCCAGTTCAGCCTCGTGGTGCCACTCCAGGGGTTGCATCAGCAGGTCCAAAGCTCTCAGTCAAGGGTTACAAGCACATTCATGCGCCCCCACAACCAACAGGGCAAAGCAGGCCCCGGCGCCAGGGCATCTGAAGCCACCCATGCGCTTGGCAGAGCCTGTGCCCAGCAAGTCCCAGTTGCCCCATCCCAGGCAGACAGAGCAGCACTCCCAGAAGGGTTCCCTACAGACACCTCGCCACCCAGGGATAACAGTACCCAGGAGTCCAGCCTTTCCCCACTCTGCCTCACTCCCCAGGAACAGAGCCTAAGAGACTTTCCTGGCTCTCCCTCTGCTCTAAGACCCTAAACTCCCCTCCCCAAACCGAGAATGGGACCCAGAAGTTCTGATTCCCCTATTATAATCCACTAAACAGTGCTTAATATGGGAGGAAGGGTCACAGACCTGCCCTTCTGCCTCCCCTCTTCCCCCGCAAAAAAAAAAAAAGATTAAAAAGAATCAAGCTGGGTTGCCCTTTAAGTGCTGTTTTACTAAAGCTTCTGCTCCCAAATTTTGATCATTCCCCCATGCTTCTTTCAACCACTAAGCACTGCCACTAGTCCCTCCCCACACTGCCCTGGGGGTGAAGTCCAGGAGTCAAGGCACCCACCCGCCCCTGCTCCAACCCACCGGGTCCCAGAACTGGGAACTGACTCCCACAGCTGCCAAGTCTGATCATGTTTGCTGATTTGGTGAAGCTCCCAGCTGCTGGAGTCATGTGATAAGGCAATTCCCAGGTTTGGCTTCAAAGAAGCCAGATCCTAGCCTACAGGGCTGAAGAGAAACCTGGAACGTGTGATCTCAAAAGAGGTCAAACCAGGAACATGAAGTAACAGATCCCAGCTTCCCTCCCCCCGCCGCCGGCACTCTAACCTATTAGTCTCACTATTCTCCCAGAGCTGGGCTAGAATCCAGGAGTCCTGATTCTCAGCCCTACTCTAACCACTACACCCTACTCTCCTCCCAGAGTTAGGGGCAGAACCTCGGCATCCTGACTCCCATTCCCCACCTCAGTCTTTTCGATTAGACCCACTCTCCAGCCAGACATGGAAGGTCATGGCAATAAAGGCCTTGATGGGCAGTCACAGGGGGACAGCGGAGAGTGTCACGCGCTTCTCTGAGCTAACCACCCCCCAACCCCCCATCATCTAATGTATCCACCTTCACCCCCACTTCATCAGCTAATGTACCCCTCAAACTCCCTACAGCTAGATAAGCTAATGTACTCCATTCTCATGCACTCACCCCCATCAACTAGTCTAACAACCTCCATGTACCCCTTTACCTATCCCCACACACCCCATCATCTAATCCACCCATCCAAAACAGCCGTCAACTGATCTACCCATCTACATGCACCCCCGTCGGCTAATCTACCCACCCCCACACACTCCATTATTTTATCTGGCTGTTCCTCAGAAAAACTGAGGAACCATCTCCTGCACGTTACCTACTGCAGAGGAGACCAGCTCAAACAGGAAATTATCACATGCTCCCATGCACTGGAAGAAAACAATCAGGAAACCTACCTGAAGAACATGCAGGAAACTAAAAGCATCTCTCTAAAAACAACTTGACGAGAGCCATCCAAAAACACAAACAAAAAGTGAAACCTACTGCAACAACCAACAGAAAACCACCTGTGAGTGAAACCATATCACCAGCACCGAGCACATGGACACAACACCCCAACACAAACCACTGAACTGAAATACAGGATCTGTACTCTCCAAGGGACTGAACTTCTGCCCCACCACAGAACCTGACACCATTCGAACTATAAGAATTCTGATGACTCCACCTCTGATGACTACCACTTCCCCACCAGTCAGTCAGATGATTCTTTTTTCTTATGACTATGACCCATCAGACAAAACCACAACCTGTATCACTAAATCAATTGCTTCAGGAAAACAATCAACAGTGAAATCTTTAACAAACATCACACCCACAACAATCTCTCTACCACCAAGAGGACAGCTGTACAGTCCCCAAATTCTAACCTCCCGATAGTGATCAAACATGCCAATAAATGGGGCGCCATTATGGTCCTCAACTGCAATGACCATGTCAACAAGATCAGTCGACAACACTCTGACACCACCTACTCTATAGAATTCAAAGACCACCCCAAACCACATTTCACCCAGGTATTTAAGGAGATCATCAAATCCTTTCCCGAAATCTTCATCCCCCATGAACCCTCCCCAAGGACCTTCTACATGCTTCCCAAGATACACAAACAAGGGAACCCAGCCGGACCTCTCCTGTCTGGCCACAGCCTTCTTTCTTAAGGAATATCAGGACTCATAGAAACCATCCTCAAACCACTCACCACACAAAAGGCCTCCTCCAAGACACTACCAATTTCCTCCATAAACTCCTCAACATTAACCAACTCCCTCAGAACATCACTCTCACCCCCATGGATACCATCTCCCTCAACACCAGCATCCCTCACCACGACAGCATTACTGCCTACCTCAGATACCTACAGGATAATGTACAGTGCTCAGAAATCCACCCCAAACTCATCCATACCCATAACAATTTTCATTTAACAACAAACACTTAGTACAAACCATGGGACTAGCCATGGGTACTAGGATGACTCCCCAGTACACCAACCTCTTGATGGGCCACCTCAAGGAAGAATTTCTGAAAAAAATGTGCCATAAACCAACAAGAGACCCTAGGGACATTATATTTTTGTCATCTGGACTCCTTCATAGATTCCACCACAACTTCAACCATAGGCATCAGTGCTCAGCAACCACCAGGCAGCCAAACTCCCCTCTTCTGTTAGTGCCTCTTGCCCTTGGGTGCGCCGCTAATCCTCCACTCTCCCAGCACCTCCTGCACACTGCAAGAGCAGCTGTTCCACGGCATGCAGGAGGTTCTGGGAGGGAGGAGGAGGAGTGGGGATGGGGTGTGCTCTGGGGGAAGGGCAGGAAGAGGCTGAGCAGGAGCAGAGGGGAGATGGGAAGAGACGGAGTAAAGAAGAAGGGGTGGAGTGGTGGGGTGGGCTGGAGGTGAAGTTGAGCACCTCCAGGTAGACAGGAAGTTGGCGCCTATGCATGGAATAGGACCCAGGAGTCCTGACTTCCAACTCCCCCACCCCGGACCCTCTATCAGGCCTTGCAATCATACTTCCTTGTTGGGCTTCAGTTCTGTGTTTATGAACCGCCTCCTCTGCACCCCTGTTCTTGGACTCTGGGCTCTGCAAATACACCAAATTCATCAGCCATTAACAAGGTTACAATAATATTTGAGTTTGGTGCTAAACCCAGATTGAGGGACAGGCCCTAGGGCTGAGAGTGGCTGTCTCAGGGGTATAGGGAATGGGACATAGCCCCTTTCCTTTTAGGGGCGCCATCTCTGATCTGGCCCCAGGATGGGGTCTGGTTGGCTGAGGAGGTGGAGGATGGGACATGGCCAGTATTTAAGGCTGGATTAGTGTTTGCTATTAATGCTCATTGGTTTCTACTTTGTATTCACACTGAATTATGAGCCCAGCTAGTAGCTGTCAGTTATCTCAGGCCCATCCTGGTAACATGCACTCCTTGGGCCTCACAGCCATTCCACAAGCCAGCTGGCCACCAGGTGCCAGGGGCAGGAATGGGGATCTAGGGACAAGGACAAGGATAATGATACCCCTGCCAACCCATAATAGCCCTTCCCTAGCCTGGGCGTGGCAGGCTTAGCCAAGGGCGCTGCCTCTGGTTAATTGCCTGGTGGAGTCACGACAGGGTTGTGCTGGCTCTTTCTTTCCATCTCATCTCTTTTCATCGCTACTGGTCCGTCTCTCGGGAGATCATGAGGAGGGCAGCAGGTGGGTTAGAGAGAGAGAGTTCAGAGGGTTTTATTTATCTACCCACAGCTGAGACTCCCTGTACAAACTCAGCCTTTCCCCTCTAGGGGGCGCCAGCCGCAATCCCCAGGGTGGAAGGACTGGGGGAATCTGGGGGCAGGGAATGGTCTTCAGGCCTGTCCCCTCTAGGGTACACAGGCTCTTATCTAGCCCCAGGGTGGGGGGACTGGCTGCCTGGAGACTGGGGCTGGGGAACAAGAATGGGATATGGGGCTTTTTCCGACAAGGAGAGCACCACTCCCATCTGGCTCCACTGTGATGCTCCCATCCCCTGTAAAACAAGTCTGGGTCTGAGAGTGGGGAGCAATGAGGCAGGAATCTCAACAGGCACTGTTACTGTTTGGCTTTCCAGGGCAGCGTCACCACCCAGGGCCATGGAGAGAACCCAGGAGTCCTGCTGCACAGCCACCAGCTCCCACTCCCTACCCAGAGCCGGGTGAGAGCATTGACAGGGTGCAGTTAAAGGTCACGTCTGATTTCTGTGTCTAATCCGCTTACAGGGGAGGCAGTGGCTCGTGTTTACCTGTCTGGTTAATACCAAACAGCACTTATCTGCCTCTGCGATCCATATTCCCAATCAATGCCTTTCATAATTCAATTTCACGGCTGCCCCAGCTTTGGGGAAAAACTCCCCCTCTTTCTTAAGCTCCCCACGCCCTTAAATGGAGCGGCCAGGTGCTGCCCCCACAGCTAGCACGCCTGCCCCACTCCCCACAGTGCCCCAGCTGGGAGAGACCTCACTGTACCAGGCTCTGCACAGACCCTGATGGAGAGTGAGGCCCCTGTTGCTACACCGATGCACAGGGAGAGACAGTCGCTGGCCCCAAGAATTAAACAGCTACACAGATAAAGGCAGGAAGAATGGGAGAATTACTGTCATTTTATAGCTGGGGAAGTGTGGGCTCCCTCAGTATTTTTAGTTGACACTGTAGCCCTCGCCGCGCTCCCCCAGCCCCCATTTTTAGGCTGATACCTTGGCGTTCCCTGGTGTATCTAATTATACTGTAGCAGCTCCTAGAATTGTTAGTTCCTGCCATTGCATTACTGAGTCTTTGCAGGCGTGTGCCCTAGTATTTGTTTGTTGCTACTTTCGACTAGCCTGATATTTGTCAGCTGACACTGGTGCAGCTTGAGTGTTATATTCCCCCAGCTAGTAGTAGTTTGATTGCTCCCTAGTCCCGCCTGGTGTTTTTGAATGGCACTGCAGTATCCCCAGTAATAGAGGCTGGTAGCTGAGTACTTTTGCGGGTTACTTGCTAGCAAACCCCCATGTTTTTCAGCGCTGCACTCGCATTCCTGACTATGGCTGGTGGCCTTGCAATAGCACCAGCTAATGGTGCAGCACCACAGTTTTGAGGCGGGTACTCAAGTACTTCTTAGTATTTCTGGAGAGTACTGCAGGATCACCTAGCATTGTTCTTAGACCACTAACACTAGAGTATAGGTCCATGATACTGGAGCATCAGCCTGTAGTATTTTTAGGCTGGCTTTGCTTTGGGGCTGAGTAGCTTTGACTGCTACTGGAATAGGTCCCATTTTTTGGTGACTGATACTCAGGTGTCCTGCAGTATTTTTGAAGTTGGTATGACATGTCCTCTCGCATCTGGGGGGCTAGTACTCTACCATCCCTGGGTATACACGGGAAGGTACTGCAGCATCTCCTGGTGTTGTAGGATGGGGCTGCAGCATCCGGTGTACCTTTCTAGCAGGTACTGCAGCATCCCCTAGTGGAGTAGTCTGGTACTGCAACACCCTGCATCTGTTTTCCTGTTTCACTGCAGAGGCTGCAAGTGCATCTGGGGAGGAGCCTCTCTTCCACGAGCAGAGGATTAGCTCCCCAGGCAGCTGCCACAGGGACAGCTTAGCAGGCAGACAATTTTCAGCAGGAGGCCATCTCAGCGCCCCCAACACATGTAGCAAATGTGAAGCGCCCCCTGTGTACCAAGTGAGGAAGCTGCACTGGGTGCTGGGCTCAAAGAGGGAGCAGGGGGCAGAGGAGCACTGAACTGGCAGCTCACACAACAGTTCAGAACTTGATACCATGCCAGACGCTGGGGAGTACGGTGGACTCCACCCCTAGTAAATGTGAAGCGCCCCCTGTGTACCAAGTGAGGAAGCTGCACTGGGAGAAGCTAGGGCTGGAGTAGCCGGGGGGTCGTCCCACAGCCAGCTCCTGTCTCACGCCCCACAGCGCCCCCCCTTGCTGGGAGAGGCCATGGCTGGAGTAGCCAAGAGCTCTCCCCACAGCCAGGGATCCCTGGAGTATCTCACGTATGGGTGCAAAGTGATTTTTATCCCTGCCCAGGCCCCCCCCCCCACATCCTGTGGCTCTTGCACAGGGGGCTCCCACTCCACTGGCTCCAATGCCTTTGCTGCTAAATGGATCTGGCCCGCTTAGGAATGGGTCCTATTGGCCAACCAGGAGCTGACACCTCCTCTACCCACCCTGCTCATCCATCAACTGTAGCAGAGATATTAATCACTTCCATAATACCCCCGCTCAGTCACACTGGGGACCCAGGCGTTCTGCAGCAGAAAGACATGCCCTGCCCTGTGAGCAAGGACTGTGCGGCAGGGAGCAGGATGGGGGCCCCGTCGGGGGCACTCTCCCCTCACAGCCCGTGCTGACCCCAGTGCCTCAGTGGGGTGCTAGAGGACGCACTGCTGCAACGTGTGCTTGCTTTGGATGAGAACTAAAAGGATGGTCTAACCCACCCCTAGGCATTACAATTCCAGGGGCAAACCTCCCCCACACCGCCCCGCAAAGCTGCAGTTTGAACCCTCGAGTCCTGGGCAGGTGCCAGGACCAGGGATGCCAGTCTGATTTGTGGCACCCTCTGTGATCCCAAGCTAGCCCCACGCCCCTGGAAATAAATATATAGATAAAGGCAACAAACATCTATTTGCAGAGACCAGGTTGTTCCATTAACCTTGTCTTTGTCAGATGGGAGAGATGGGGGGGAATATGTCTAACATGTCTGGGTTGTGGGGGGCGGAGCGGGGGCTTGTGGCAGCATATTAAGGCCCAGCTCCTCATTTGAAGCCAGTATGACAGCAGCTGTGACATGTGCAATACAGAATGATAAATATAATATGTCAACTGGGCAAAATCAATAGCGGGTTTATTTATTTATTTGTCTGTCTCATGTATGATTTGACAAGCAACATTTAGGAAAAATAATAATAATGCAACAGATTTGCTTCCCCGCACCTCTAGTCTAGTGTCTGGGTTCTGTATAAAGAGATGCCCCACCCCAGAGGTGGCTGCATCTCAGCACCAGGAGGGAAATCCCTATATAAAGAGCCCCCCACCCCACAGGCAGCTGCATCTCCTTTGTTCAGCACCCTGCTAACTGTTTCTCTGGGGCTGGGCTGGGGCATTACAGAAACGTCTGTCTCCTGGGGAAGCACTAGCTGGCTGGCGCGGAATGTGCTGACTCCGGGGCAGATTCAGCCAGGATGATCTGGCTGTTATTGACGTATTTATCAGAGCGATTTCCTCTGCCCATGTCACTGTGACACAGATCACCAGGCATGGGAGAGGGGCAGGCGCCTGGGAACAGGCGCTGGGGGGATGGGGTGGGGAATGTTCCCGCTCTCGCACTTACACACAGCAGAGCTCACCCTGCCAGCAGGGGGCAGCAGGGACACAGCTCCCCTGAGCAGGGCTCCTTCCCTCCAGGTGAGAGGGACAGGGACACAGTCCCATTCCTCCGCTAGGCACAGCAAGGACACACACAGAGCGTAAGTCTCCCTTCGTCCAGCAGGGGCAGCAGATACACAGACATTAGCTTCAGTAGAGGGGAAGGGGGACCCAGCTTCTGACTCCTCCCTTGGCCAGTAACACATTAAGCCTCCAGCTTTGCAATGGGTTCTCTCCCCTAGCATCTTCCAAGGACAGACAGCAGGGCTTCCTCCCACTCCTAGGAATAGAACCCAGGAGTCCTGACCCCCAGCCCCGCCCTCTAACCACTAGACCCCATTCCCCTACTAGCCATCCCTCAGCTCCAGAAGGCCAGGATGTGCAGGGGGTGGGAAAGAGGTAGAGCTATGGCAGGGGGCTCCCAGCATGAGCTGGGGGAGGGACTGTGAGATGGACAGACAGACCCAAGCAGGGGACAGATGGGAACTGGGACCATTGGTTTTATTATATTTATTACATCTCTGATCCTGTTGTTAGGTACAAATATACACAGCAAGGAATCTGTACAGCCAGGCTCGCAGGGGAAGGGGGATGTCCTGACTGTGATCCATACCCCACCCTCCCCCTCCATCATCAGCCCCCAGGCAACCTCCTCATCCTGCAGGGCAGACGGGATACCCCAGGTAGCTCCTCCCAGGGTAGGGGAAGTCCACCCCCCACCCTCACCCCCCGTGGCTCCACACTGAACCCTGATGCTGGAGTGCATGAGGATGTGTTTGGGGGACATCAGGCAACCCCCTCCCCATGTTAACGCATGTCTCCATCCCCCATTAATAGAACCCCGGAGTCCTGACATGCAACCACCTCCCTGCTCCCTCAACCAGTAAAGGATCCACCCAATTGCCCCCAGAGCAACTTCTGCAGCCACGGAAAGGCCTGTCTGCCCCCTTGGCTCACGCCCTCTCCTCAGACGCCCCTTTGCTCGTCGCTGTATCACCCCACAATGGGGGAGCCCGGAAGTCAGCTGGCAGATTTGGGAGGACAGGAGATCCCAGCTTGGGAGGAGTGGGAGGAAGAGCCACAGCTGGTGAGGAAGAGCAGACCCTAAAAGACACAGAGCAGAGGGGTCAGACTAGCTTTAACCATTACAGCCCACTCCCCTCTCAGAGCCCAGAACAAAACCCTCGAGCCCTGCCCCACCGCCATGCTCTACCCACTAGGCCCTGCCCTCCCATGCTCTACCCACTAGGCCCCCTTCCCTTCCTCACAGCTCTTACGTGTTTGTCTTTATAAATGGACATCGAAAACCCCATCTTCCACATCCTGGACCTCCTCCTCCTGGATTTCTGCAGAGACACACACAGCTCCTTATGGGTGCAAACCCCAATGGAGCAGCCCAAACTCCCACCACACGGGGGAGCCACTTGGCTAGGATTCACCATGACCATAATTCCCAATGCACTTTGACAAGCACTGAGATGCAGCCTCCTCTGGGGAAGTGGGAGGGGGTAGGGGCTGTTTATACAGGGATCCCTCCCCTGGCGCTGAGATGCAGCTGACTCTGGGGTGGGGCACAGGCATCGTTTGTACCAGGACCCCTCCCCAGCACTGAGATGCAGCCTACTGGAGGGTAGGATGCCTGTTTGTATAGGGATCCCTCCCCTGGTGCTGAGATGCAGCTGGCCCTGGAGAAGGGAGGGCAAGGGGGCTGTTTATACTGCTATCCCTCAGCCAGCACTAAGATGCAGTTGCCTCTGGGGTGGGATGTTTATACAGGGATCTCTGACCTGGGGGCTGAGATGTGGCTGGTCCTGGCATGAGGGCTGTTTATACTGCTGTCTCTCACCCAGCGCTGAGATGCAGCTGCCTCTGGGGTGGGATATGGGGACTGTGTAGACAGGAAGCCTGTGCGGAAGCAGGCTTGGATAACACAATATGTTGGTTGCCAGGGGCCCAGTATGGGGGTGTCTCAAAATAGCTGCCAGGGCTCAGAAAACCATTCCGCCCCATCTGCAGCGACACAAACAGGAAGCAGCATGGTGCAGTATTATGGGCCTGCACCGAGGCCTCAGCAGCGGGGTCAGGAAATCGCGTGAAGGAGGTGTTATCGGGCTTGCAAGCTGGTTTCCGGCACAACACTGGGGCCACGGGGAGAGTGGGGGAGGGGCTAGAGTCAGGTCTCCTGGGTTCTCTCCCAGCTCTGGTAGGGGAGCACTGGAGAGGCTGGGGTGTGGCCCCCGCTCTGGGCTAGGTGGGGTGGGGCTGCCCCCGTGGCCATACCTGTGTGGCGCAGGGATCTGGAGGCCGGGCAGGGCAGTGAGAAGCTGAAGGAGCGGGTGGGGACGGGGGCAGGGCTCGCCAGGCTGAAACTCTTGGTCCGTTTGCGGCACTCCAGGGAGAGGAGCTCCCGGCACTGCCTGTGGCAGTTCACGCCGCAGCCTGGGGGGCAACAAGGGAGGTCGGGAGCGGTGGGCCCTGAGGCTCCCCTTGGTGCAACCCCCCATGGTCTCACACCTCCCCATATACCTTAATGGAGCACAGATCCCTCACACACCTCTATGGCCCCTGCTCCCTAATTCCCCTGGCACTCCCAGCTCCCCCATGCACCCCCACAGCCCAGCACCCTAGCTCGCCTGGTGCACCCCCAGCTCTCAGTTCATCCCCCAGCTCCCCTGGTGCACCCCCACAGCCCAGTGCCCCCAATGCACCCCTCCATCTTCTGAAAAGCACCTCCAGCTCCCCCACAACTCAACCCCCATGGCCCCATGCCTCCCTATATACCCCCAATGCACCCCCATCTCCAGAATACAGCCACCCATAGAGTCTCTCCCCCAGTGCAGCCCTAGCTTCCCCCAATAACCCATACATTTCCCCAGGCAACACCCTCCCACCTCTGCCCCCCATACTCACAGCGGCACTTGAACCCCTGTTTGTAGATTCCCAGTATCTGGGGAGAAAGATGCAAGGGGAGGGGGGTCAGCGAGGGGGGAAGGGGCAGACTCAGTTAC
The DNA here is from genome assembly GCA_007922305.1 of Dermatemys mawii. Classification (NCBI taxonomy): domain Eukaryota; kingdom Metazoa; phylum Chordata; order Testudines; family Dermatemydidae; genus Dermatemys; species Dermatemys mawii. The sequence continues at coordinate 613,368 of ML677379.1, forward strand.
ACTACAGCAGTTGAATCGCTACAGTTGAAATGAGCTAATTTCCCAAGAATTCATTTCAGCTTTCTGTCCTAATTCCACGTGTCCGGTTTTTGCGATCTCCCATGGAACGGACAATCTGAGCATCGACCAGTGCTGGTGAGGGGGACGAGCTGACACCGGGACACTTATCCCTGCTGAGAAGCAGCTGGCCCTGGGATAGGGCGCATGGGCTGTTTATACAGGAATCCCTCACTCAGCATTGACATGGAACTGGCTCTGAGGTGGGGCACAGGGGCTGTGTATACAGGGATTCTCTCATCAGGTGCTGAGATGCAGCTAGTTCTGGTGCGGGGGTGGAGCCGTTTATACCGCTATCCCTCACCCAGCACTAAGATGCAGCTGCCTCTAGGGGGAAACGAGGGCTGCTTACATAGGGATCACTTGCACTGTTATCCCAGGATAAAGGTGCCTTCGCCCCCATAGAACTCATCCTCTGAGAACAGCAGAGCCCCTTTACCCCAGTGTAACTGGGCCCTCTCTGGCTGAAGGCGTTGTCTTGGGATACCTAGGCTGGGACAGGGAGAGCTGGAGAGCTGTTGTGTGCTGAGATGGGGTCTGCATCTCTTCAGTCATTGCCCCTGTCCCAGGGGTCTGACCCCCCTTTTGCCCTCTCCGTGGCCAAAGGACACCCCACTAGTGAGGCGTGATTTTCCCCTCACGGAATCGACTCCCCCCAGTCATTGAGGGGAAGGGAAAGGGGAGCTCCCCTGTAGAACAAGCCCCCAGTCTATAGAAGGTGGCAGCTTGGGGGTCCTGTGTCCTCAAGGGGAGGGGGACACAGAGGGGAGCCCCCAGAGCAACCAGCCTCCTGCACCTTCCCAGGGGCCAGCAGTGGCTCACCAGGCTCTTGCAGTGACGGCAGGACACGGGGTGCAGGAAGGTGGTCTCCTGGAAGCTGTGGATGAAGCCCATCTTCCCGTCCACCGCAGCGCTGGACTTCATGAAGTACGAGACCATCTCCTCCCGGCTGATGCAGCCATCCCTGGGGGCACACGGCGTCATGGTGGCTCCCAGGACGCCTGGGTCTGTGCCCGGCTCTGGGTGGGGAGAGGGAGCTGGGGGGTCTGGAAGTCAGGGCGCCCGGGTCTGTGCCAGGCTCTGGGTGGGGAGTGGGGGCTGGGGGAGCTGGGAGTCAGGGGGCCCAGATCTGTGCCAGAGTCTAGTTGGGGGGTGGGGGCTAGCAGGGTAGAGCTGGGGGGTTCCAACAAATTCCAACAAAGCAAGAAAGTATTATGGGGGATGAGGCTTCTAGGAGGAGGCCTGGCCCCAGTACCTCACCCCACCCCCATTCTGGTGTGAGGGGCCCGCGGGGTCCCCCCTTCCTGGGCACTCACTGGTTCTCATCCAGGTCCCCAAATTTGCACAGGTAGGGGAAGTTGTTGCGGATGATTTTGAACTCCTCCTGGGAGATGTGACCGTCTCCGTCCACGTCGAAATTCCGGAACACAGACTGCAGGGGGCAGCAGAGAGCAGCAGGAGAGTCAGTCACCCCCTACAAAGCCCACCCCAGGCACAGGAACTAGGAGTGCAGGGGCTGCTCCAGCACCCCTGGGCTCCCGGCTGCCAGCTCCACGCCCAGGACTTTGCTCCCAACCTCAGCTCTGTGGCGGGGGTCGGGTGTGGACAGGAGATAGGGGCTGGCTTCCAGCACCCCCACTATTAACAATGTTCCAGTGCCACTTAATCACATGGACTGCAGGGGGCAGCAGAGAGCAGAGGGAGGGTCATCCCTGGGGTATGCCACCCCCTATGCAGCCCCAGAGGCCCCCCCCCCCACACATGGACTGTGGGAGTGTCAGTTCAAGGTACCCCACCCTAACACACAGCTTCAGAGCGCCCCCACCCACAGAAACTCAGATCATGGTGTCCAAGGCCCCTGCTCTCACCTCCACCATCTTCTCAATGTGTGTGCGCACCAGCCTCTGGTCCGGTTTGGGTTTCACAGCCAAGGCCCACTCGTCTATGTCAGCCGGTCGGCTTGGTGGGGAACAGGAGGTGGGGCTGGATGGCTGGATGGACATACAGAGACATAGCCTCTGAGGGATCCCCTGGCCAGCGCTGAGATGCAACCACCTCTGGGGTGGAGCACAGGGGCTGTTCATACCGGGATCCCTCGCCCGATGCTGCAGCCCCAGGGGCTGGAGCTGGAGAGGGTGTTAGTGAACGTGTGGGTCCCGGCAGCCCCCTCTCTCTGGACAGGAAACTCAGCCCCCAGGGAGCAGAGCGGAAGGCAGCTGCAAATGTGCCAGGTGCTGGGGCTGGATGGAACAGACACGCCATGGCCTGCTGCTCCCACCAATTCCCCACAGGGGGCAAGACAGGTCATGGCCC
>ML677379.1:625737-652553 GCA_007922305.1 Dermatemys mawii
GGGGGTGCCCAGTAGGGTGCCCCAAAGCAGGTGGAAGGGTGAATGAGGGCAGGAGGGCAGGAGGTGCGGGAAGGGAGGTGGTGGGTTCACAAGGATATATCTGCAGCAGCTTGGCGGCCAGCTGGGTGGAGGGGATGTACCAGGGATGCATCATTAGGAACATTCGCACCAGCTGGGGGTCCCGCACCTTCCCCTCATCATCTGCAAGAGAGAGTAGGTCCTGCTCAGAGATCCCGCAACCCCCACCCCCTCAGAAGCCCCCCTGCAACCTCCCACCCCCTCAGGGATCCCCCCACCTCTCCATCCTGCTCAGAGACCCGACCCCTCCCCCACAACCTCCCACTCTGCTCAGAGATCCCCCAACCCACTCAGAGATCCCCCACAACCCTTCACCCCACCCGCACAGAGACCCCCTACAACCCAACCCGCTCAGAGACCCCTATTGACTCCCTAACCCAGAGACCCCAGCGATCCCCTCCCCTGCTCAGCACCCCCTGTTGAGCCCCCCAACCCACTCAAGGTACATCTGCACAGCGTCTGGCAGTGAGGCTCAGAGTCGGGTCGCAGACCTGCAGACATTGCTGGGCACACATCGCTGCGTGGACACTGCGGCTGGGGCTGTGAAGCCTGGGGGCAGGGATCTCCAGCCAGCTCCCAGTGCTATTCTGAGCCCTGGGCCACAAGACCCAGGTCCTTGCATCCGTGGTGCCAGGCTCCAAGACTCACTGCTTGGCTGCCACTCACCATGTGGATGCAGCCACAGAGACACACACACGCCCCCACCGCTCAGCAACCCATACTGACCCCACTCCCCGCAGCATAGCACCCCCAGCCCCTCCCTGGGGCACTGGGATCAGCACTGATTGCAAGGGAGAGCGCCCCCTGCTGAGCCCCCGCCCCACTCAGCAGCACAGCGCCCTCTGGGGTCAGAACAATTGACCTTTTAGGTCAGAGGTGGGCAAACTACGGCCTGCGGACCATATGCAGCCCGCCAGCCATTTTTATCTGGCCCGTGAGCATGCCATGAGGCCCCGCGCTCCTAGGCCGGGAGAACGAGGGGAGCTGCGGGCCCGTGCTTCCGGCTGGGAGCCAGGCTGAGTGCAGGACGCTGCACATCTGGGCCAGGGGCTGGGTCGAGCGCAGGGCGCCAGGCCGAGCCCAGGGAGCCGCGGGACCCCACACTGGGGCGCCGTCCGGGCCGAGCCATGGGGCCCAGAGCTCAGACTGGAGCACCCGGCTGAGTATGATAAGCAGGGTGGGGGGCTTAGGTGATGGGGTCCCGGGGGGTGGTGGTTAGGGTGGGTGGGTCTTGGGAGGGGGCAGTCAGGGAACAAAAAGCAGGGGGGCTTAGACAGGGGTGGAGTCCTGGGGGAGTGCGGTTAGGGTGGGGGGGTCTCTGGAGGGGGCAATCAGGGGACAAGGAGCGGGGGAGTGGATGGGTCAGGGATTCTGAGGGGGGCAGTCAAGGGGTGGAAAGTGGGTGGGGTTTGGATAGGGGGCGGGCCCAGACTGTTTGGGGAGGCACAACCTTCCCTACCCGGCCCTCTGCACAATTTTGAACCCCAATGTGACCTTTGGGCCAAAAAGTTTGCCCACCCCTGCTTTAGGTTAAAGAAAACCCCAAAGCCACATCCTGACCCCAGCCCCTTGGACAGCCCCAGCCCTCCATATGCCACTTCCCCAAGCTCACCCCCCACCTCACCCCTGACCAGCCACCTGTACCAACAACCCCTTCTCCTCACACATGCTCCAAAATAACAGATCCCCCCACCGCATTACCAAAGGCCTCAATGCAGCCGTGCAGCAGCTCCTCAACAGTACAGCCCTTGTCCAGATCCAGTGTCTCGCTCATCTCTGCTCCCCTCGTGCCGGCCAGCTCCCCCTTTGCCAGCCTGGAGTCCCACCGCAGACAGGTGCAGCCTGGCTTGGGGACAATGTGTCAGCGGCCCCCTAAGATCAGGGATCCCTTGCGAGAACCTGCCACTGAAAGAGGAGATGGGGCTACAGTTATAATTCTTACCGAGATGCAGCCGCCTCTGGGGCGGGGCAGCTGTTTCTACAGAGATCACTTGCCTGAGGCCTCGGGTGCCCTGGGGTCAGCCCCGCCCTGTCCCAGAGGGGTAGATGCAGAGATCAGCCGTCCAGGGTCTAGGGTGTCTCTGTCCCCTTCGCCCTGACACCGTGAACACTGTGGGAGGGAGAGTTTGTTGCAAAACAAAACAGCTAGAGAATTTCGGGTAAAGTTGCAAAATATTTCCTCCATCCTGGCTTCCTGCCTTGGCCCAGGTCAGAGACCGGCCCTGCTTTGCCCCTGGGAGTGTAGAAGTATGGGACACGTGGCCTTTCCCATCCACGCTCTGATTTGGCTCCGGAGTGGGGAGACTAGCTGGCTTGGAGATGGGGGGAATGAGACACGGGGCTTCCTCCTCTAAGTTACAGCCTCCCGATTTGACCCTGCAAACACAAAGCATGTGCAACCTCACAACATCCTAGCAGGAAAACCTGCAGCAGAGAGATTAGCTCATGATCACAGAGTAGAGAAATAGAACCCAGGAGTCCTGGCTCCCTAGCGCCCCCTGCTCTACCCCACTAGACCCTGCTCTCCACCCAGAGCTGGGGACAGAACCCAGGCATCCTGGAACCCAGCCCCAAGTTCTTCTGACCTTGCACAAAGCCCAAAGGAACAGCCCCTGCAGCTGGGGCCCGATGAGCTATTCTGAGCCTTGTGGCTGTTAAAGGACCGGGATGGAATTTATAAGTGACCTTTTGCATAGTAACATTGGAGAGTGAGGAGAGATGGGGGAGATGTCTGCTCTTTAGTTGGGGGGCTGTAAAGATGGGGTGATCCTAGGTGGAACGCAAGTTCCCAGGCTCTCTCCCGTATCCAGTAAATGTATTCAAGGGTTAAACGTGACAACAGAGGACTGGGTCAGATCCAGAGCCAAGGAATGTTTGGAGAGAGATGAAGGACCCAGGAATCCGGCCACAATGACTCAGGCTGAGAGATTAATTTAGACAAGGGCTCACATCTCGGGAATTCGAGCTGCACCGTGCGGAGCTGGAATCTAGGGAACGGCTCCTGATGGATTAGCAATCGGGGTGGGGGGGGATCAGGGGCCACGTGCGCAAGGTGCTGTGGTGGCATCCGTATGTGGGATCCCGTGGGAATGAGTTTAGATCTGAGTTGTAAATCCCTTCATAACAGCACCTCCCCAGAAGTGGCTGCATTTCAGCACCAGGCAAGGGATCCCTGTATAAACAGCCCCCACGTACCACCCCAGAGTTGTCTGCATCTCAGCATCAGCCAAGGAATCCCTTTGTGGAATTGCTCTGTAGTAAGACAAGATCATTATTAATCTTTTAAGACAAGCTTTTGTATGTGCAACTTACCACGCTGTAAATTGCGGGGTGGGGTTTCTTGCGGTGTTATTTTTAGGCGGCTTTTTGTTCATGGTTAGTTAGAAGACGAATAGAAGAAGCAATGAGTGAGTGAGCTGAGGGGGGAGGACTGAACGAAAGGCGTTTGGGGGGAGGGTCCCTCTTTTCCATCTGACTGTTTGTTTGCACAGCACCTCCTACTAACTGCATGTCTGTCACATACACACCAGCCATGTTGCAAAATATCAATCAAAATACAGTGTTGCCAAATGTCAGTTGCCTCACAGTCACCTCTGGGATAAACACACCACCACACACACATTGCACACACTATATGCAGCATAAACACACAGTCGTACTGCATGCACACGCACTATCACGCTGTGTGTGGCATAAAGCTTTGCAAGACACAGCTCTGCTGCACGCATGAGACCTCACTGCACACACCTGTTTCATAGTATACTGTGTACACACAGATACACACACACACAGCCATGCTGCATGCGCTATATTGCACTACACACACTTTGATCATAGTTTACTGTGTGCAGACACACACAGCCATGCTGCATGCACTATACTGCACTGCACACACTTGGACATAGTGTACTGTGTGCACAGACACACACAGAGCCATGCTGCATGCACTATGCTGCAGTGCACACACCTGGCCCAAAGTGTACTGTGCACACACAGACACACCCATGCTGAACCCCGAATGAAAACCTATCATTGCACAGCCTGTTGACCATTGCACACCCATCCACACCCCTGGGCTGTGGGTCCCAGCTGCATGGGGGGACAAAGACCTTTTGTATCCTCTTCTCCTATCTCAGCCAGGCCGCTGAACTTTTATTAGCCACAATACAGCAGGGGGTCACCCCACCCCAGTGATGTGGGCCCCTCATTTAGGTCAGGACCACTAAGCTATGGGTCTGAGGCACCTGCTCTCTGCCCCCATCACTGCCTTTAAAGCCCTCTCATTAGCCACCCATTATGTCCCCCCAGTGCACCCGCCACCCTTCCAACCCCATTCAGCCCCCCAATTATGTGGGGATTATAGCCCAGGACAGCGCCAGCTCAACCATCCTCAGAGTGGGGGTGGCAGCAGGGAGAGCCCCCATGGTCCTCCCTTGTGTGTGTGAGGGGGGAGACAGGGAAGTGCAGTCCTTTCCCCCACCCGCCAGGGCACCAGGGGTTGGTGTGATGGGGGAGTGGGCAGGGGGCGCAGTGTGACAAGGCTGGTGTGATGGGTGAAGCGGGCGGGAAGGGGGCAGCGGGGTCGGTGTGACGGGGCAGGGAGGATGGTGTGGGAGGTGGAAATCGGTGTGACCGGCCCCATCCGGCTAGAGACACAGGAGGCTGAGCCCCAGGAAACTCGTCTCACAGGTGGGGGTGACTTTCACTCCCTGGGGCCCCGGGGCCGGCGCCCCCTAGAGGGGCAGGTCCTGCCCCGCTCCCCGGCCCCCGAGCAGCCAGCCCCCCGCCCCAGGACGGCGCCCCCTAGAGGGGCAGGTCCGGGTCCCCCCCGCGCGGCTCACCCGGCTCCGCTCTGCTCCTGCGCTGGGCGATATTCAAACGCGGCCAGGCTGCACAATGCGGCTTGTGTCTCCTTATCACCCCCGCGCCCGACTTCCTCCCGCTGCCGGCTCGGGGAGGGTCGTGCGGGTCCAAACGCCGCCTGCTCCGCCCGCCGTCTGGAGCGCCCCGGCCGGGGCGCCTGCCCCGCGGCTGGGGGGCGCCTCGGGCCGGGGGCTGGGCGGCAGGGGGGGCGCGCAGCAGGTGGGGCGGGGGGGGGTCGCACACACCGTTCACGCCGACGGTTGCTCGCCCCCCCCCCCAGGAGAGCTAGAGCCCACCGCGGAACTTTTAACCCCTCCTGTGCCGGGTGCGCTGCTCTCCCCCTGAGCCACTGGGGTGGGGGCCTCAGAGCAAAGTGGGTGCAGCCCCCGCCAATTCCATGTGCACCAGTTACTCTCGGGGGGGTATCTCTGGGGACCCCCAGCTTCTCCCCCTGCTCTCACGTGCATGAGCTAATCTGGGGGTTAATAGAGCAAACTCTCCCATCCCCCTACGCTGAGGGGCACGCACCGTGTGTGTGTGGTTGGAGGGGTGGTGCTAGGCCCTATGTTGCTCAACCATGGACAGGGCAGTTCTGGGAGGGGGCAGGGGGTTAGTCCAGACGCTGATGCCCACTCATGAGAAGGGGGCAACCTGAGACTGCAACCAGCCCCCCCAGGACGGGGGAATGGGGACTCTGGCAGTGGCTGCTGGGCTGAGTAGGTGGGGGATGGGGAGAGCTGGGCTCAGCCTTCCACCACCTCCAGCTCAAGGACTTTGTGTCACCCTCTCCCACTCAGGCCCAGCCAGCTGCAGCAGCATCCACCCCTCCCTCCTTCAGGCCCAGATTGTCAGCCCCTGAACCCCATGTTAGCGCCCAGCTCAGCAGTGATGGTGGAGAAGTCTCTGCCCCTTTGCTGGGGCCCGTGCCGGACAGGGTGGAGCAGGCTGGGTCGGGGGGAAGTGGTCTGCGGTTGAATAGAAATGCCATGCGCGTTTCTGTGTTTGGCAAACAGTCCTAATCTCTAGGGAAGGGTGGGGAACACGCTCTCCTCCCTCACGGCTGCCCCACCACCTCCCCCCACCCCTTTCCCATGCTCCCTCTGGATTGGGTGCATGTCTCCCCAAGCATCAAAACTCGCTCGCTCACTAACCTAGAAGTGCAGGTACAAATGCAGTGCCTCGGTGGGTGTGCGGGGCTGTCCTAAGATCCTGAGCCCCCCTCCCCCCGGAAGGGCTGGAGGCAGCACCACAGTACTTACTAAGGGACTGTCGCCCCATCTGTGCAGTGGGGGCATTTGTTGGGCCCCAGGCTTTCCTCCGGTACAGTAGAGGGGCCTAGGGTGTGTTGGATGGACTACGTAAAATGGGTTCTGTCCCAAGCTCTGACAAGGGAGCAGGGTCTAGTGGTTAGAATGCAGGGGCTGGGAGCCAGGACTCCTGGGTTCTATTTTCAAATGTCTGTGAGACGTTGGGCAAGCCGATCGCTGAGCTTCCCATTTGTAAATAGGGCCAAGCCCCTTTGGGTCCCAGCTCTGCAGCGAGAGGGCATGTGGGGTTCTTGCTACAGTTATTCCTTTGCACTTTGGCACCCCCCTATGTGCACATCAGGAATTGGTGTATGCTACTTAAACCAGCAGAGCTGGCAAAGCACATGTACAAGTGTGTGTTTTAACGTGTGCAGTGCACTGGCTCACAGTGGGTATGCACATGCACAAGAGTCAGCTGACTGTGTGAACTGGCAGAGCATGAGTACAAGTGTGCAGGAGCTCTGTGTGCGTGTGTGTGCACACACGCTGGCTGGGTGGGCGGGAGGGCCACTGGCTGGTTGTGTTTATCTCTGTGGGCTCACTGCCCTGCTGAGATGCCAATTAATCACTGCGGCTCCCAGCAGCCTTGGAACCAATTATGGTAAGTGCAGCGCCTGCTGCTTGAAGGGGGGTGTCAGTGCCTGCCAGCTCGCTCACCCACCCGTGAGTGGGGGGGACAGAAGAGGGGGTAATGCTGGGGGGATGCTACTGGAGTTGTGATAAAAAAAGAACAATCCTTTACATTCGTGGTTTATAAAAATGCCATAGACCAGGAGTTTATGAACCCAGGACTCCTGGGTTCAGAAACCAGAACCCAGGAGTCCTGGCACCAAGCTCCCCCCAATACACACCCCAAGAACTGGGGATAAAACCCAGGAGTCCTGGCACCAGTCCCCTGCTCTAACCCACTAGGACCCCACTCCTCTCCTGCCATTAGGAATCTCCTCCCCCAGAGCCTGGGTGTTTGGGTTGGGGGAAGCTATTTTTAGCACCAATTCCCCCTCTCTGGGTGGTACTGAACAGCTGCTGTGGCCGGGGGCAGGGGGGTGTCACAGACTCTTCCACCTCCTCTCTAGGTCTCCCTCACTCATTCTTGTGGATGGCAGCTCAGGCAAGTGGGGCAGGGACTGGCCCAAGGTCAAGAGAAGGCAAGAGACAGTTCTGGAGATACAATCCATGACCCCCACTGCCCTTCCAGAGCTGGAGAACCCAGGAGTCCTGCTTCTCAGGAGGCACCAGGCATGGACAGGTGCAGGACTGGGGGCAAGACCCACAGGGGGGAAGAAAAGCAACACAGCCGGAGAGTGTTGAGTGTCATCTTTATTGCTGGCTCGCAGCCCCAGACCCTCCATAGCCAGGGAGAGTCAGGGGTAGAACGACAAACCCCACAGCTCCTAGGACTCCCCCCTCACGACCCGGTGCGGGTGGTGGCTGGTACACACACACACGTATAGGGCCACTGTTAAAATTACAAACAAATCCCCAGCCTGTTCCATTGCACCTGCCCCACATTAAGAGCTGAAAGCACGGGGTATTTGCACAGGCTCCCTGCCATCTGTTATAAAGGACCCCTAAAAATAGTAAACAAAAATGTCCCCTAAACAGTCAGCAAGTACATGGCAGTACACCTGGGTTCTGTTGGCTGTGAGATAGGAATCTAATGGCCCAGGAAAAACAGTATTCACAGAGGTACAGCAATAGGGCTAGGGATATAATGCAGGAGTCCTGATTCCCTCTCCCTCTTTGGCCTAACTACTAGACCTTCGTCCCCTTCCAGAGTTGGGAATGGAACCCAGGAGTCCTGACACCCACACCTGCCAGCTTCCCCCAAACCAGGAAGAAAAAAATAACACACAGTGCTCCAAGTGGTAGCAATGGACTATGTGGGGATAGAACCAGGCACTGAGACCACTGTGGGGTGAATGCGGGGCAGGGGGACCGATGCATGGACAGAGAAGTAAGCCGGGAGCAGCTGGAGTGACTCTGTTTAATTTAAAAGTCTCTAGTGGGTGGGGACTAATTCCCCCAAATTTAAAACCACGTCAGGGTAGCAGAGGCAGGGCATCCCACCCCGGATCATCACACGCAAAGCAGGGGGGGAGTGGGGGTGGAGCGGGGTGAAAAATGGTGTGGTAGGAAGAGGGTCACAGCACTGGGGGCCTGTGAAGGATAACTCCCACGCCTCTCCTCCCTCCCCTAGGGAACGGACATACCTTCTGCCTTGTTAATAGATGGGGGATCATGGGATTTTAATCTACAGAACGGGTGTGCCCCAAAACATAGCTGGGTGTTCACCCACTAAATGGGTTGAGTGGAGGGTCATAATGGGGGGGGGATTTATCATCCTTAAATAAATAGCATGTTATGGGGGGAGAGAAAGGGAGAAGTGAACCCCCTGCATCCCATGTATCTGGGCTTCTTCATCCACCAGCCCCATGGAATTTGGGGATGGGGGAGAGACAGGAAGCCAAATATCCCTCTGCTTATCCTCAGCGAGGCAGAGGCAGTGGCCAGTTCTCCCTGGGCAGGGTGGATCCCCCACACCGGAGGGAGAGGGAGGGGAAGATCCCCACACACAATGGGGGACATGCTGAGCGTCTGGGAGAAGCCAGCACAGTGTCTTGTTTTTTGCTGGCACCCGGTGGCGCTTGGTTGGTGACGGGGGGCAGGGTCGGGCAGCTTTTGGGGGCTATTCACGGGGATCGTCAGGTGCAGGAATTTTGTGATGGGTGGGCTCGACACCCCAGATCTCACGGGCATACTGCGCGATGGTGCGGTCGCTGGAGAACTTGCCCGAAGCAGCGATGTTTTTAATGACCTTCTTGGTCCATTCCTTGGTGTTCTGGGGAGAGACGCGCAGGTCAGTGGCAATCACACATGGACTGCTAGAGGATTGGGCCAGGGAGGCCAGATGGGATGGCTGGATGAGTGGCAATGGGCAGCCCGGCCGAGCGTGGGGATGGGTGGAGGGATGGCATGTATGGGGGGATGGACGGCTACACAGAGGAGTAGGGATGGATGGATAGAGGGGAGAGCGAGGGGATGGATGGACAGGTAAAAGAAAATGTACAGGGATGGATGGGTGAATCCCAGTGATTACCACTGACTTTCATAAAATGTGAACACCTTGAAATAAAGGTGAGTAGAAGAACAGACAGACACACATCCCAGCCCCCACCAGCTCCCCTTTACATACCTCTAGCATTGTGCCTGGTTCTCACTCCCCGGCCGTCAGCACACCGCAGGGCTCAGCTCGATGGGTTTTAATCTTTCCATTTCTCCCTGTGAAGTTCCATCCTTCCCCTTTCCAGCCCCCTGCAGTGCTGTGGCTCTCACCTGAGCTGGTCAGTGTTTCTCTGGGATTGAGGGGCCTGGAACTGAGCCAGGATGCCCAGGAATTGAACCCAGGAGTCCTGCCTGCCAACCTCCCCCGGCCACTCTAACCCACCAGACCCCGCTCCCCTTTCAGTGCTGGGTGCAGTACCCCAAAGAGGCCACTAGGGGGTGCACTCACCTTGTAGAGGGCGCTGACATTCTCCTGGCATTTGATGTAGGCTTCGTAATCCGCGAACACTTTGAACCTGGAGAGGGAAGGGAAGCAGGAGGGCGTCAGGCTGCGGGTCCTCGTCCATGCTGCCACCTGCTGCCCACAGCCGGGATCGACATCAGGAGCCTCTCCCAAGAACATAGCCAGCCACGGACACCCAAAGCTCTGGGGAAACCCTTCCCCCGCTGCCTCAGCTACCCCTCAATATGGGGCGCACTCGTGGGAAAAGAACCCAGGAGTCCTGGCTCCCAGCTCCCCTTCCCATAACCCACTAGACGCCCCTCCCCTCCCAGCGCTGGGGATAGAGCCAGAGCTTAATTTGTGAGCCCCAGCACCTCTTTCATTGCAAGCTAAGCACTGGGTAGAGCCCCCTTCCCGCACTCCACCCCAGGCACAGTTGCCTCTGTCTCCTATTCCCTCCCCCCAGGACCCCCACCTGTCATTGTTCATCAGCATGTTGACAACGTCCTTGAAGAGCGCGGGCTGTTTGGGGGAGAAGAAGCCGCTGCTCAGCTGGTCCATCACCTGTCTGAGCTCCGGGATGCGGTCGTAATAGTCCTTGGCACAGTAGCTGGGGGGGGGAGGTGAAGGGGGGCAGGTTACCTCAGGATCATGGCTCCTCAGGGGCTCCCCCAAACCATAAGCACCCAGCCTGGCCTCCCACAGGGGACTCCCCAAGCCCCCTGCACAACCTGGTTCCCCCACCAGTCCCCAAGAGGGACCCCAGTGGCATGGGGATGGCAGGCTGAGGGAACGGGGGCCAGAGCCCAACAGAAGGGCAGGCAAATGGCATGAGGAGCCCAGGTGGCGGGGGGAGGGGGAAATCGGGGAGGGATCCTAGCAGCAGGGGAGGCAGGCAGCATTGGGAGGGTCCTGGAAGCGAGTGATGGGCGCGAATCTGACCCTGGGTTAGGGGGCACTGTGGGTGGGAGATCCAGGCGGCGGAGGAGAAGATTCTGGCAGCTAGGAGAGGGGGGGGTGTCAAGAAGGTGGAGCGTGAATCCAGCGGCACGGGAAGGGGGGCCCTAGTGTGTGTGGGGGGTGTCTCTGCACGACAGAGGGGCAGGGGTCTGGCCCCCACCCTTTCTTGTCCATCTCTTCCACATCTTCCACCCGCATGCCGAAGATGAAGAGGTTCTCCTCGCCCGCCTCCTCTGCCATCTCCACGTTGGCGCCGTCCATGGTGCCGATGGTCAGCGCCCCATTCAGCATGAACTTCATGTTGCCAGTGCCCGAGGCCTCTGTGCCAGCCGTGGAGATCTGCTCAGACAGGTCGGCCGCTGGGACCACTGCAGGAGAGATGGGATCAGCGGGAAGGGGTGGGAGGTCAGCGGTCGTCATGTCAGGTAAATGGGCCCATTTGCCTGATACGGGGCAATTGTGGGGGAAGGGAGGGCTGCGGGGGGAGTGTAAGTAATGTGGGTCAGAAGCTGCCATGTGGACTAGATCCAGCCTTGAACCAGTGTGGAAGGGATGAGGTCAGAGGAGGCTGCAAGGGGCAGACAGCCCCATTGGCCTGATCTGGGGCAGGAGACAGGAGTACCAGAACAGGGGAAATGGGCGGGGGGGCTGGGGAGCCATGCCCCCCCATTCTTTACCAGCCATTAGGGCAAGCAATGGGGGGGGGTGAGGGGCAGCAAAGAGTAAGCGGGGGGGGAGTCTTAGCAGGGGGAAGAGGCAGTCCAGGGGCAGGGCCTCAGGGGAAGCAGCGGTACAGGGGCGAGGCCTCAAGGAGAAGAGGCAGCATGGGGTGCAGAGCCCCACTTCAGGTGCCGAAGGCCCCCCTGCAACTTTTTGGGACCTTCTGCCACTCCTGGTGGGAGAATAGTGGGGTCAGAAGTTGCTGCGTGGGGCAGACGGGCCCTTAGTCTGATCTGGGGCAGTGATAGTGGGTGTGCCGGGGGGAGGATAACAGGGTCAGAGGTCACAGCCTCCCTACCCTTCTCAGCCAGAGAGACGCGGTAGTTCTCCAAGAAGATCATCCTGAGGCGGTCACCGATGACGGGGTCGTTGTTGACCACGTCCCCGATGGCCGTGACCAGCTTAATTATCATCTTGGCCATGTGGTAGCCAGGGGCGGCCTGCGGGGGGGACGGAGGGTGAGACTGAAGCTTAACCCCCACCCCTGCCTCCCACCAAGGGACAGCAGCACCGAGAGGGGTGGGCCTTGACCCCCAGGTCTCACCTTGCCGCCGATCATGACGGTGCGTGGCACAAAATGCTGGTTGGGGTCCTTCTTGATCCCTGCAGGGGGACGAGGAGAGATGCAGGGTCAGGGCCAGTGTGCCAGGGAGCAGGGCCAGCAGCTGGCCAGTCCCTGGCCCCGCAGCGAGCGCAGCTGACCTGGGAGGTTGGCCTCATAGCTGGGAAGAGTCAACAGACCGGCCCTGAAGGCCAGCAGCAGTGCAGCAGCTACTCAAAGCTTTTGCCACTGGCAATGGTAGCCCCGGCCTTGCCCCATTCCTGATGACCTAGTCTTGAGCCTCGGCTCCAATTCCTGGCTAACGACTCCTGCTGCAGCCCCTGGGCCTGACTCCTGTTCCAGCTCTAGGTATGGCTGCCCATGTCCCGGTAACTGACGGTGCCACCGAAGAGGTGAGTGGATACTAGTGCTTAGAGCAGGGGGGCTGGCAGTCACGACACCTGGGTTCTCCCTCTAGCTGTGGCATGTGGGTGGGAGTGGGTGGGGGGCAGCACTCACGGTTGTAGAGGGTGATGACGTGGAGGCAGTTGAGCAGCTGCCTCTTGTACTCATGGATCCTTTTCACCTGCACGTCGAAGAGGGAGTTCGGGTTGATCTTCACCTTGTACTCCTTCTCCAGATAGGCAGCAAACTTCAGCTTGTTCTCCTGGTGTGGGAGAGCAGAGATGGGAACCTAGGCCTTACCTCCCATCCCCTACCCTGGGGCCAAATCACAGCCAGCGCCCCCTAAAAGGGAGAGGCCCCGGACCCCATTTCCCCGCCCTGGGGCCAGATCACAGCCAGCACCCCCTAGAGGGGAAAGGTCCCAGGTCCTATTTCCCCACCCTGGTACCTGTTTAATTTTGGCAACGTCCCGGATAAATCCCTCATCGTCCACAAAGGCCAGAAGCTTTTTCAGATGGTCGAGGTCAGAGATATATTCCTCCCCGATACGCTGGGGAGAGAGGAGGGTCAGAGCCAGGCCTGGCACAGGAGAGTAGTAGGCACCCCTTTGCTGTACCCTTCCCAGGGCAAGGCAGAGGAGATGGGTACAGCTTATGAATGCTCCCCCATTCCTGCATGGCAGCTTGCCCCCCAACACCTGTCTATATCTAGCATCCCCCACCCCATAGAGACCCGCCGCATCTCAGAATGGTCACCTTCCATGACTGTGTATAGCATCCCCCTCACCCCAGAGCCCCCTATCTTCACATGGCAGCCTGCCCCCCAACTCTCCCCTCCCTGTCTGTCAACCCCACAATCACTGAATGGTGCCCCCAAAGATCTCACCCTTGTCAGTCTGCCTTGTGCATCCTCCAAGTCCCGCACCCCACCGCATCACCATCCCTGCACACCACCACCCAGGATCCCTCCCCCCGGGACCCCCCCGGGCCCCCCCCCCCCCTGCAGTCACCTCGGCAATGACCTCAGCCAGCCCTGGGTTGCACAGAACCAGCCAGCGCCGAGGTGTGATCCCATTGGTTTTGTTCTGGAATTTGTGTGGTTCAAGCTCATAGAAATCCTTGAAGCTGGAGGGGCACAGAACAGGAAACAAATGAATGAGAGGACCAAGGAGGGAAAAAAATCAAAGCAAGACCAAAAACGAACTAGAGGGCAAAAGGGCAAAGGAGTGGGAAGAGAAAGGAGGAATGTGTGAGAGAACAAATGCAAATATCGATGAGAGAAAAAAGAAGGGAAAGAAAGGATAAAGAGAAGAGTGAATGAATCAGGGGAAATGAAAGGAAAAGAACAAAAGAGGAAAGAAGAGAATAAAAGAACAATAAGGAAAGTGAATTAGGAAAAAATGAAGGTCTGAAAAAACAGAAAAAGAGGGAAAAGAATGAATGAAACAGGAAAAATACAAAGGGGCAAAGGTGGAGAAAAAGAAATAACAGAAAAAGGACAAAAAGAATGAAATGTACAGGAAAACAGGAACAGAAAGAAGCAAATGAATGAAAACAAGAGAGTAAGATACAATGAAATAGGAAGGAACAAGAGAAGAGAAAGAGAAAGGAATGAAGAGAATGAAAAAGGGAAAGAGGAAAAATCAAAGGAACAAGAGAAGAGAGAAAAAAGAGGGAAGAATGAAATGGGAAAAAATGCAGGATGGGAAAGAACGGAGCGGATGAAAGAAGAAAGGAATGAAAGTAGTGGGGGAGTGATGGACAATGAGGTGCAGGGGAGTGTAGGAACAGTGAGGGAGCAGAGCATGGCAAGGGGCAGGGCACATACACAGTCTTCTTGAGGATGTCGGAGTGGATGCGGGCGACCCCGTTGATGACATGGGAGCCCACAATGCACAGGTGCGCCATGTTGATCCTCTTGATGCTGCCCTCCTCCACTAAGGACATGCGCCGCAGCCGGTCGAGGTCCCCGGGGAACGTGGCATAGACTCTCTACGGGGGAGGGAACGGCAGAATCCGGATAGAGCAGGCACCCCAGAGAGAGGCTTCACAACTAACCCCCGCAGTGGAAAATGGGGGTGCCCACTGTACTAACCCCAGGACACTCATCCCCACAGCATCCACCCTGCCACTCAGTGAAAGCCAATCCCGAATGCCCATGGTTTCTTCCCAAGCCACGCACCCCAAATTTGATTCCCCACCCGCTCCCCAACCTCACCCTAGCAAGAGCATGTGTGAATCAGCTGCAGAGCCCGGAAAAAGACCCAGGAGTCCTGAGAGCACCCCACAGCTCTAAACCACTAGACCCCTCTCCCCCTTCCCACCCTCCAGAGCTGTGGACAGAACCCAGGAGTCCTAGACTAACACCTATGGAGGGAAAGGGACTTCTCCACTGGATTAACCCCAGCTCCTCCTGGGGACGGAGCTTACATCCAGGAATCTCTGGTTAATTTCATAGATGATCTCTAGGTGCCGAGGCAGGAGGGTTTCCAAGAGATGGACGGGCCAGCGCTCCAGGGCCTCAGGCAGCACCGTGTGGTTGGTGTAGGCACAGGTCCGCACCGTGATGTCCCAGGCCTGGAAGAGACACAGCACATGAGGATCCCCAGCCCAGCGCGGAGATGTGGCAACCTCTGGGGTGGGACATGGGGGCTGTTCAACAGCAGAACGACGACACCGCTCCCCACAGCACAGAGCCTCCGAAGTTACATGTACACACACCCCTTACCTTGTCCCAGTCCAGTTTCTCAATATCAACCAGCACCCTCATGAGCTCAGGGATGGCCAGGGAAGGGTGAGTGTCGTTCAGCTGGATAGCGACCTACAGGAGAGGGGCAGAGCTCAGACCACCAGTGACAGAGGATGCATGAGCTTAGACGTGAGACGCCAGGGCTGGAGGAGCTGGGAGCTCCCTCACCACAGCCAGCTCCTGCCCCACTCCCCACAGCACCCCCTGCTGGGAGAGGCCAGGGCTGGACTAGCCAGGAGCTCCCCGCCAGCCAGCTCCTGACCCCCGCAACACAGTCATAGCTCCTGCCTTGCTCCCTATAGCACCCTCTGCTGGGAGATGCCGGTACCTTGTCTGGGAAGGCATCAAAGGAGGTGCGGACGGGGTCCCGGCTGCCGAACTTGGAGGATTTGAAGCGGCGGATGATGTCCTGCAGGGTGGCTGCCACCACGAAGTACTCCTGCTTCAGACGTAGCTCCTTGCCCTCGAAGAACTGCAGGGAGGAGGGGCAGGTGAAGATGGGGCAACCACCAACCCACTCCAGGCCTGTACAATCCCAACCACAGAATGGACCAGTGGCTTCAGATGCAGCATGGGCTCTCTGCAGCCCCTGCTCACGGCATAGAGAAAGTAGCGGCAGACCTAGGAATATAACCCAGGAGTCCCTGCTCTAACCACTACATCCCACTTCCCTCTCAGAGCACGGGATGAAACCCAGGAGTCCTGACTCCCAGCCTCCCCACAAGCAGTAGACAGGGGGTGTCTTGCTCTCCCACCTAGGCTCCCACATGGCTGCAGAGACCTTTAAGGGGCAACATTTGGGACACATCACAGGGGCAGGGATCTGCGGCAGAGGGAAATCCCAGTTTTGCCCAAATGTGAACCTTCCTTGCTAGTGAGATTTAGACCCACCCGATCCCCTGGCCCTATCCCTGCTGCTGGAACCAGGGGCTGGGTGTGGAAGCAGAACACCCCCCCACACGTATAACACCCCAGGTCTAACAAGTTCCTTAAAGAACTGGCTCCCCACAGGAAATCCTGCAGTGGATGCAGGGGGCACTGGAGTAGGCGGGGGGTTACTCACATTGTCATTGGGGTACAGCACCCGAGAAATGTTCTCGGCCAAGTTCCTGTCCAGTACAGCTTGGATGTATCCCCCAACGTTAACTGAGGCAGAGAGAGAGAGAAAGGGCCCTTAGTTCACACGGTGATCTACACGGAGGTGCAGCCACCGCTGGGGTGGGGCTGTTTATGCAGGGATCTCTCACCCAGTGATGAGGTGCAGCCACCTCTGGGAGGGACACAGGTGCTTTCTGTACAGGGATCCTTTACCCAACATATCTGGAGTCAGCTCCAGGGTGGGGCATGGGAGGGGCTGTTTATACAGGGATCCTTCGTGGTGGGGCATTGGGGTCAGCAGCACTGACGGGGAGGGGAGGTTGCCTCCTACTGACCCCCGCCCCTGGTTTTCAGGAGTGGTCTCCAGCACTGCTCAGCAAAGGGGGGGTGTGGCCTGGCTCTTGACTGCTGCGATGAATCCAGTAAAGACACAGACCCTTGCCCAGCCTGAGGGCCCCCCCTTCACTCACAGTCCTTCAGGTTGAACTCGTTGGGGGCCCGGGCAGACCAGAGGCGCATGGTGTTGACAGTGTTGTTGCGGTAACCAGGTACAGGTGTATCGTAGGGAAGAGCCAGGACCACCTGCCAAAGGACAGCAGGGTTAACGCCAGCCACAACACCCTGGTGAGCATGAAGAGCATCCCATAATACCCTCCCCTACCCCTTTTTACAGGTGGGGAAACTAAGAAACAAACAGGGGAACCGAATCCCACAGTGAACCAGGGAGAGGACCCAGGCGTCCTGGCTTCCTGGGCACGTACACCCAGCCTGCTGAGCGTGCTGACGCACTCGTGCAATGGACCTGTGTTTCTGGGCAATCGCACATGCATGGAGGCACTTGTGCAAAGGTATATTTGAGTATGTTCAGGCCCTTCGTGCACAGGGATCTCACACTTGCCTGGAAATACCCACTTGCGTGCTTGCAAATACACCCCCTCAGGCATACTTACACACTTGCACTACCATGTGGAAAGGCCTGTGAATGCACCTCTCCCACCATGCATACGGCTTGTGCACCAATGGCCCTGCATGTGAATGTACACTCCTGCACACCCAAGAACACACAATCACCACTCTCTTATGCGGGGTACATGCATGGCTGCCAGGCCCTCACATACAGATACACTCACTCCCTCTCTTGTGCAAATGCACACTCATCACTCACTCCGGCCTTGCCTGGGCCTCCCAGACTCACCTGCGTGTCGACCCATTTGCTGCCGTCGGGCCCGTGCTCCACACGCCCGTAGAAGTGCACGGGGATCATGTACTCGGGCCGGGCCTTCTCCCAGGGGTTGCCATAGCGCAGCCAATCATCAGCCTCCTCTACCTGCAAGGGAGGGCGGGAGGAGGAGGCATTAGCGCCATCCTGCTCCCTGCCCCCACCCCTCCACTGGAATCCCTTCACATACACACCCAGGGCTTCCCACCTACCCAAACCCCATCTCCTGCTGCGATCACCTGTGTCTCACAGCACCTGCTGCCTCGCCACGCAGGGCACCCCACACTGGCCCCTGGGCAACCTCCCTGATGGGCCTCTCCTACCCCAAACTGGTGGCAACCTGTGGTCCTCTCCTACCCTACACTGACCCCCCGGACATGCACCAGCCCCCCAACACACATCTCATCCCCCCAGTGCCCTGCCTGCTCCCCTCAGGGAAAGGAGCCCCGTTCCAGCCTCCCACACCGTGGGGCGTGCGACCCACCTGCCAGCCCCCAGAGATCTTCTGGTTGAAGATGCCAAACTCATAGCGGATGCCGTAGCCATAGGCAGCCAGTCCTAGGGTGGCCATGGAGTCCAGGAAACAGGCTGAGGGGAAAAAGTGGGGCAGGGGTTGGGCATTACAGCCAGATCTTGGGGAAAGGGAGGGTACCACAGAAACAGCCAGACCAGGGGTTCAGGAAAATGGATAGGAATGGGGGGCAGGTAGATGTGGAAGAGGGAACAGAGACAGTGGGGTCACAGTGATGGGGTGGGAAATGGAGGAGGAGACAGGAATGAAATTACCGTGATCTGGGTGGGAGAGAGGTCAGGAAGTGGGGTGACAGTGATGGGGGTGGGGGAGAGGGACAGGCAATAGGGTGACAGTGATGGGGGTGGGGAGAGGGCAGACAGTGGGGTGACAGTGATGGGGTGGGGGAGATGCAATAGGGTGACAGTGATAAGAGTGGGGGAGATGGCAGACAGTGGGGTGACAGTGATGGGGTGGGTTGCCTTGCATGGTGCCTGGGCTGGTGCTCATGTGGGTGCAGATGCTGAATGGGGTCCCTGGATTCCTTTCTTCCTTGACTGTTTGGCAGAGCCATGGGTCTGGGTGGGCTGGGTGTGTGTCTAGCCGGGCCATGTCGGGAGTTATGTCATGTCTGGGGTGGGGGGTCAATGTGTGTCAGGGGGGCTGGGTGTGTGTCTGTGAGGGGGCAGTGTCAGGGGGCTGGATGTATGTCTCGGGGGAGGGTTGGAGGGCCGGGTGTGTGTCGGAGGTTTTTTTGGGGGGGAGTGTTGGGGTGCCAGGTGTGTGCCTGGGGAACAGTGTCGCAAGTTGTTTTGTCTGGGGGGAGTCTTGGGGGGCCATGTGTGTCTGGGAGTGAGTGTTGGAGGGTCAGGTGTGTGTTGGGCGGGGGGGCTCTCCTGGCCCTGGGCACTCAGGGCAGTCGGGCTCCGTGGTTGCCAAGCTGGCTCCCCTCACCTGCCAAGCGCCCCAAGCCCCCGTTCCCCAGCCCAGCGTCCTCCTCAATCTCCTGCAGCTCCTCCATGTCCAGGCCCAGCTGTGGGGAGAGGAAAAAGGGGGCGTTAGGGGAGAATAGTCGGCTCCCCCTCATCCATCCCATCCCCTCCCACCACTCCCCTGTCATTGCTTCTCCCTGCTCCACCCATTCTCCTCCCTCCCTGCCGGCCGGCCGGCACTGGGATACCTGGTAGGTGGCCTCGTCGCAGGCGTTTTGCAGGCCCAGGTTCACCATGGTGTTCTGCAGGGTGCGGCCCATGTAGAACTCCAGCGACAAGTAATAGATGCGCTGCAGAGAGAGGGGGCAGAGAGAGGGAGGGGGCAGCCTGTCAGCCCCACCCCCCAGGAAAGAGGCCCCATGCCCCGTTCCATGGCCCATTAAGTACACTAGTCCCCCATCCTGGAGCTGGACTGGAGTCAGCGTCCCCTAGAGGAGAAACACTCCACATCCCATGTGCCACCCTAC
Source organism: Dermatemys mawii (assembly GCA_007922305.1). Classification (NCBI taxonomy): domain Eukaryota; kingdom Metazoa; phylum Chordata; order Testudines; family Dermatemydidae; genus Dermatemys; species Dermatemys mawii. The sequence goes on from ML677379.1 coordinate 645,155, forward strand.
TTGGGCAGGGTACTCTATGGGTGGTACAGGGAGGCAGGGTGTGTGTGTGCATGCGGCTGGCTGCTGGGCCCCATAGATCAAGCCCCTGCTGCTGAATACAGCAGGCCATTCAAAAGTGCTCATTGCCCAGCTAACCTTTCAGGGAGGGCAGGCGGGCATCAGCCACGCTGTCAGTCCATCTCGGGTATGCAGCCGCGGCCCTATCCAGTGTCCCAGCCCCCGCCCCTGCACCAGTCTCCCACCCCATGGGCTGACACAGGTTCTTTCCCAGATTAAATGGCAAAAGTCAACAGCAAATGTCAGGCTGGGCTAAATTTAACACTGGGACACTGAGACAGGATCAGAACCAGGTGTCTAGAGCTGGGATTTCTCCCTCACCCCCCATTACCTGTCACTTCTGGTGAGAGGCCCCGTGTACCACCGCCTACTCCCCAAGCCAGTCCCCCAACCCTGGTGCTGGATCACAGCCAGAGCTCCCCAGAGGGGAAAGGCCCTGTGTCCCATTCCTGCCCACCCCCCACAGTCCCCTAGCCAGCCAGTGCCCCCAGCCCTGGTGCTGGGTCACAGCCAGAAGCCCCTAGAGGGGAAAGGCCCTGTTTTCCCAAAACCTGCTTCCTTCATCCTTCAGATGTGTCGTCCCAAACCTCTTCTGAAACCGTAGCTCCCCCCTTGCAGGTCCCCCATCTCCCAGCATGCCAGGCGGCACCACCAACTCTTCATATGTGCCCATACTAGCTCAAATGTCCAGGCACTGCTACCTTTGCCCCACCCCCACCCCCGCCAACAGGAAGGGGATTAATGGCCTGCAATCCCCTCATACTGCCCCATCCCCCCCCGCGATTCCCCAGCCCAGCTGCTCAGCCCCAAGTGTGGGTCTCTGAGAGGCAATTTGTGCTGACTCCTTGGCTCACACACACACAGAACTTGAGGGCTAGCCAGGGATATGGGGGAGGGTAGCTGGGAGGGGTGAATCACGGCCAAGGTGCTCGCAGGGAGGCATTTGGACCTGGGGAGGGAAAGAATGAGGGGTGATGGGACAGGAGGACGCTATGGGAGAGTGGTGGAGATACATGGGGGGCAGAAAACCTTGGGGGAGCAACAAGCAAAGGGCTTGAAGGTGATTTGGGGGGAGGGGGAAAGGGCAGGGGCAGCAGAGGGAGTGGGGGAAGGGCAGGAGCAGAGGTGGCTGGGGGAGGGCAAGTGGGTCTGGGGTCCCGCATGGGTCTCTGGAGGAACCATTCCATGAGTTACAGCCCCCCTCTGCCAACTTCTTGCAGGGGCCAGGCTCAGATAGTGACAGTGAGCCTTCCCATAGCCCTCTCCACCCGCTAGGCCGAGCAGGCCCCAAGCAAACTGTCTCTGTGGCAGTCTGGCCCAATGGATAGGACACTAGCCTTGGACTGGGGATGCTCAGGTGAGAAGGGCAGACTCATCCCTGCCTCCAGGGAGGAAGCCTACTGGCTCTGCTTAGTTCCCACTGACACCCACAACTAGCCTGGGGTACTGTACGACTCCTGTGAACCACCTGGCACTGGGCTGCACGGGTCATCTGACAGGGGCCAGGGAAGGAGAGTACTGGTCTGGATGAGCCCAAGGGTCGACTCCAAACTCTTCAGTGCCAGTAGCCCAGGCCTTTACTCCCTGAGCTGAAGAGTCTGGGGCAGTTGGTGGCAGCAGTCCAGCTGGTATTTATACCCTCTGTGGAGCACATGCCAAGCCGGCCTGGCACGGATGGAGATGATCCCAGCACTGGAGTCTGGCTCCCAGGTGTCAGGAGGGGGCTAGACCTTGGCTCACATATGGGAGGGGAGTGTTGGTTTGTGAGCCATCCATGTCCCCTTCCCCATCGCCCTAGAACAAGGGGCCTGTCCAACAACCTGACACCTCCGGCCCTGCTCTTCCCAGCAGCAGCTCTGACCTGCCCAGGTAGTCCCGCTGCTGTCTGCTCCAGCTGCCCCAGATATACCCTGCCCGGAAGGTCCCCCGACTTTGCCCCCTCCCCTGCCTCTCTGCCCTTTTCCTGGTGGTCCTGCTGGCTGCAGACCCTGCCCAAGTGCCCCCTCCCCCAGGCCCCCAACCCTTCTGGCACCTCTCCTGCCTGATCCTTCACCCCTCGGAATTTCTCACCTAGCGCTGCTGCTGTGCCCAGAGCCTTCCCCGGTCGGGGCTCCCTGGCAGCCCCTCCCCAGTGCCCCACTGCTCTTCCCCTGGCTCAGCTATTGGGCATTATCCCTCCCTGGGCATCCCTGAGCACACAGGCCAGCTACCCCCCTCTCCAGAGAACCCCAGTGCACTCTCCCCTAGCCCCGCACACACCCCCCCAGCACCCATTGGCAACCCTCCACCCCCCTTCTCAGGGCGCCCCTCTCCAACAACCACCCCCCCCCCCCCGGGCCCCCCCCGGGGGGTCCTTCGCGTGGTGGTACGGTGGGGTGGGGATCCCCCTGCCCACCAGGTGGTCGCGCACGGTGTGGGCCAGGGCGAAGTAGTAGTCCCGGGGGGTGGCCACGTTGCGGTCCTTCACCAGGGTGAAGTGCAGGTGCCGGTTGAAGTTCTTCTTGAGCTCGGAGACATTCTCCACCCCGGCCAGGCCCCGCACGCTGATCTGCTTCCTCTTCTCGTAATCCGACAGCGGCCGAGACATCCTGCAGCCTGCGGCGGGCGCTGGCGCGGCTGTGCGCGCACGGGCGGCTTTGGCGCGGGGAGACAGGCCCTGGCACTGCGGCACCGGGGAGCCGGCCGAGCGGGAGCGACACCGAGGAGCCGGGAGCGCTGCGCTGCTCTGCCCAGCCCGCTCGCTGCAGCAGTGCGCCCTAAGCCCCGCCCCTCATGTATTATTAACCCAACCAGATTGGTGCATTATTCATGAGCCCCTCCTCCAGACGGGGTGTGGGGGTGGCCTCCGGGCTCATAAGGCTCCTCCCCTTGTCTTATTATTATTCATCTGATGCTGCCCACACCGCTCTAGGAATCCCCCTTCACTGTGGGCCCTCTTGGCTGAAGAGCTGTAAGGGTGAAAACAGCGGGGGAGGGGGAGAGAAATGTCCCTGGCTTGGGCTAAGACGGGCGCTGACAAAGGGGTCTAATCACAGCAGTAGGAAGTGCTGGTTAAGGGCTCCTGCTATTGTCATTACAGGGACTAATCAAATATTAAGCAGTGCTTTGGTTAATCTCTCCAGCCCCAGCCATCTAACCGTCACACCCAGAATAGGCCTCACTAGCTACATCTATAACCATCTATGTATTCAGCCTCATGCACAACCTCAATCTATCCCCTTACATACATATCTATCCCTCTGTCCTCACCCACTTGGTATCTGAGCATACAATGCAGGGTAGTGTAAAACTGGCTTTGTAGACCGGCTGTTTCCAACTCTGCATAGGAGCATACACACTGCAAAATTGCAGGATTTGGACTGGAGTCACAGAAGAATTTGGGTTTTTTCTGACCCACCTCCAAGTAGGCCAACAACCCAGGTTCTGATTCGTTACTGATCAAAATCTGACTGATTTATACGTAAATGGAAAGGACCTTAAATTCAAACCTCAGACCACACTCAGATTTAGACTGCAGCAGCAATATACATACTTTAAGCATCACTTCTTTGCTCTTGGTGGCTGGGATATTAATTTTTACTGTTGTGTAACGATTTTCAAATTAATTAGCAGCAAGACAATGAAAATTAGTGGGTAAGAACAACAGAGTAATTCATTTAGCAGAAGGCAATGGAATAGCAAGAAGGCAGGCTGAGCATGTTATGGAGAAATTAGAATAATAATAGAAGGGAATGAATGGAAATAATCATAAAGCAATAAGATGTAATTAGACTAGGATGCAATTAGATTAAGGATGGAGTCAAATAAACAATAGAGGAAGAATTCCACATTCCCTGAGCCTTGGCTATCTCAAAACATTTTGTGTCCTAGATGCTCAGACAATATGGGGGGACTTGGGGTTTTTATCACTGTATTATTAATCTATTTGTTGTTGTTTCTAGGTTTTTTTAATAAATGGCTTGATGGGGAGACTTTGTTCCATGGTTACAGAAGGAGGGGACTAAGCACCAGGACTCCTGAGTTCTATTCCCAGCTCCGGAAGGGGAGCGAGATCTAGTGGATTAGAGCGGAGAATGCTGAGGAACAGGATGACTGAGTTCTCTCCCTGGCCTATCAAATACACCCTGCATTTCCCCTCTCTGTGCCCTAGTTTTCCTTTTGGCAAAATGTTCAAACCAGGAAAAGGCCCCTAAATCCACTGTGCTGAGTAAGAATTGTCTCCATGTGATAGCGCCATGCACACAAACTCCTGACGCTGGGGCCAGGAGGAGAGTACAGGATGGATGCCTGCCAGGTCACTGCGGGTATGTCTACACTGGTGCAGGCAGCAGCCTGGACCAACAGGCTTATGCTGGTGCACAGAAAATAGCCATGTGGACATTGCAGCTTGGGCAGCAGATCAGGCTGCTGGGCCCACAGGCCCCGCTCGATCAGAGCTCAGGTCTTCACAGCAGCTGCAATGGCCACCCTGCCATTTTTAGTGTGTGAGCCTGACCTCCACTATTGCGAGTCTGACTGGCTGGGCTGGGCCACTCGGTCCCCGCTGCAGGGGAGTCAGGTCCTTAGACAGGACAGTATCCCTGGGATTACAACACAACACTGGCAACCCAGCGTGCACCTTGCACACACAATTGCACGCTTACATGACTGCAAATTCAAGAGTCCACCTCTACTCCCATTCCCCAGCCAGCCAGGGCCCTGCCTCAGGCCAGATCAGAGTCAGTGATCCCTAGAGAGGAAAGGCAGCATAACACAATCCTCCGTCAGATAACCCCACCAGTCCCATGCCTTGGGTCTGGAACAGGCAGTGACCCAGAGAAAGGAAAGACCCCATATCTCATTTCCTGCTCCCCAGTGAGCCACTCAGTATCCACCTTGAGGCCATACAGGAATCAACAGTCCTTAGTGGGGAAAGGCCCCATATTCCATTTCCCCTCACCTCCACCTCAAGCCAGCCAGTTCCCCAGCCCAGGGCTGGATTAGAACCACTGGGGGAGTTGAAAGGCCCCAGAGCTCCTTATCTGTGTGCCCTGCCCCCTCATGAATAATCAATTGAACAAAACTCCTCCCCTGAAGAGATGAGTTACGAAAAGAGCAGTGTGCTAACCTTGTGCTATTTTTTCCCCTCACCCCTAAGAAGGGAGCAGGCGAGGGAAGATTGCCCTGTCATATTCATTTCTATTTCTGGTATGCAGTTGAAGGGCCTCAACTCTCAGATCCTTATTCTGTGTGTGCATGAAGGTGTGCACAAGTGAAAGTATGGTGTGTTTGTGCATCCATGAGTGTATGTGCATCCATGAGTGGGAGGATGTGTGTGTCAGTATGCACACACGTTCGTAAGGAGTGTGGGGGAGCTTCCCACACCATATTACTGAGGAGTTGGGTTTTTCTGAACAGATGGTACTGCAATCCTGTCCGCCCTGCATTGAGAAGGTGAGGACAGGAGATCAAGGTCTTTCTTTACTACAGGTCCCCCTTTTTCCAAGGTTACCAGGATTTTCTTCAGCCAGAACCAAGTTCTTCCTTCATAATAGTACAGTACAGCTGCGACCTCACTTCAAAGCATTATGGCGAAAGCTAAGGTGTGGGGTGTGATGTAAAGGATATAAATATAAAACAGTATAACTATCGCAGCAAACCTGCTTAGTGGAGACATAGCTTCTACCAGCAAAAAAATGCTTTGGCGTGTGGAGCTGATGCCTGATCCCTGAGTGAAATAAGGCTCTACCAGCACAAGCATTCTTTTGCCAGTGTCGCTGCTTCTACACTAGGGCTTTTGTCAATATAGCAACGTCACCCCCCAAAAAATCACCTGTCTGGAACATGGCTAGGGTAGCCCGGGCCTCAGTATCAATCCCACAGGTTCAATGCAGGCCTAGAACGGGGCTGGGTGGGAGGCTTGGTGAATGTGTGATGATCAAGTGACATGCCTGGCTTCAGTGGAGCGATATGGTGCTGGTGCTTGACCAGCCCTGTTCTAGCTACTATATACCATTACCTGTCCAGTCTCCTAATAGAACCCAGGAGTCCTGAATCTCATCTGCTTCCTACTCTAACCAACTAGACCCCACCGCACAGAGCCAGGGATAGAACCCAGGGCCAGGGAACGTTTGTAAGCAGTTCTCCACATCTTGGCACTAGAGTTGCTGAAGGACAATATTTCCTCAACCTCCCAGCTGGCACCTCTCCCCCCCCACCCCCCATGTGCCCTGCATAGGGTCTTCTCCCAGTCTATGCACAGAGCTACACTGCAGCTCTGCACCTGAGCTAGCTGGGCACGCAAAGGGGGGTGAATGATTATGAATGGCGCCTGTCATTCACTGCTTGGAGCAGAAAGGGGATGGGGCAAGCAGACAGACGGTGTGTGTATGGGGAGGGAGCAGTGCAAACCTCTGCTCCGGCGGGCTAGCAAAGACTACAACTCCCAGCATGCCCTGCACTGACCAGCCCCCGCCCCCCTCCGCCGCCGGCGCGGGCGAGCGGCTGCGCGGAATATGCCGCAGTGCGCGTGTGATGCTACAGCCGCTGGGTCGGTAGCTTGACCCGTGTCAAGGTCATGGCAATAAAAGCCTAGATGGGCAGTCCCAGGGGAATGGCGGAGAGTGTCACGTGCTTATCTGAGCTACCCACCCCCACCATCTAATGTACCGATTCACCTACCCCATCAGCTAATATAACCACTCACCCCCACTTCAGCAGCTTATGAACCCCCCACCCTCATCCATGTACCCCATCAGCCAATGTACCCCCCACCCCCACGAACCCACCCTCACCCCCTCGACTAATACCCACCACCCATGCACCCACCCTCACCAATGAACCCATCAGCTAATGTACCCCACCATACTCCCCACACCCCATCAGCTACTGTACCCCCTCTCCCATGCCCTCACCGCCACATACCCCATCAACTAAACTACCTACCCCCATGTAACCTCCCTATCCCCACACACCCCATCATCTAATCCATCCATCCCCATGCACACTATCATCTAATCCACCCATCCCCAAACAGCCATCATTTTATCTACCCATCTCCATGCACCCCCATCGGCTAATCTACCCATCCCCACACACTCCATTATTTTATCTGGCTGTTCCTCAGAAAAACTGAGGAACCATCTCCTGCACCTTACCTGCTGCAGAGAAGACCAGCTCAAACAAGAAATTGTCACAGGCTCCCATGCACTGGAAGAAAACAATCAGGAAACGTACCTGAAGAACATGCAGGAAACTAAAAGCATCTCTCTAAAAAAAATTGACGAGAGCCATCCAAAAACACAAACAAAAAGTGAAACCTACTGCAACAACCAACAGAAAACCACCTGTGAGTGAAACCATA
>ML677379.1:652953-720528 GCA_007922305.1 Dermatemys mawii
ACCTACTGCAACAACCAACAGAAAACCACCTGTGAGTGAAACCATAATACCAGCACCGAGCACATGGACACAACACTCCCAAAACAATCAACTGAACTGAAATACAGGATCTGTACTCTCCAAGGGACTGAACTTCTGCCCCACCACAGAACCTGACACCATACGAACTATAAGAATTCTGATGACTCCACCTCTAGGAATTATTTCACAAAGATGAGATCACCCACAACTACCACATCCCCACCAATAGTCATAAGAAAAAAGAATCATCTGACTGACCATGATCCATCAGACAAAACCACAACCTGTATCATTATATCAATTGCTTGAGGAGAACAATCAACCATGAAATCTTTAACAAACATCACACCCGCAACAATCTCTCTACCACCAAGAGGACAGCTGTACAGTCCCCGAAATCTAACCTCCCGACAACGATCAAATATGACAATAAATGGGGTGTCATTATGGTCCTCAACTGCAATGACTACGTCAACAAGACCAGCCGACAATATTCCCACACCACCTACTCTAAATAATTCAAAGACCACCCCAAACCACATTTCACCCAGGTATTTAAGGAGATCATCCAAAACCCTCATCCCCCATGAACCCTCCTCAAGGACTTTCTACATACTTCCCAAGGGCCCAGCCGGACCTCTCCTATGTGGCCATGCCCTCTTTCTTAAGGAATATCAGGACTCATAGAAACCATCCTCAAACCACTCACCACACAAAAGGCCTCCTCCAAAACACTACTGATTTCCTACAGAAACTCCTGAACGTTAACCAGCTCCCTCAGAATATCACCTTCACCACCATGGATATATCACCTCCCTCAGCACCAATATCCCTCACCACGACAGCATCACTGCCAGCCTCACAAACTTACAGGATATGGTACAATGCTCAGAAATCCACCCCAAACTCATCCATTTCATCCTTACCCATAACAATTTTCTTTTAACAACAAACACTTAGTACAAACCATGAGACCAGCCATGGGTATTAGGATGACTCCCCAATACACCAACCTCTTGATGGGCCATCTCAAGGAAGAATTTCTGAAAAAAACATGCCATGAACCAACGAGACACATGAGGGACATTATATTTTTGTCCTCTGGACTCCTTCATAGATTCCACCACAACTTCAACCATAAGCACTGACTCCATGGGTGCTCTAAGGCTGGTGCACCCAGGGAAGAAAATTAGTGGGTGCTCAGCAATCACCAGACAGCCAAACTCCCCGCTTCCGCTAGCACCTCCTGCCCTCTGGTGCCCTGCTAATCAACTTGTCCCCCGCCCTCCCAGCACCTCCCGCACACTGCAAGAGCAGCTGTTCCATGGCATGCTGGAGGTGCTGGGAGGGAGGGGGAGGAGTGGGGATGGGGTGTACTCTGGGGGAAGGCCAGGAAGAGGCTGAGCAGGAGCAGAGTGGAGGTAAGAAGAGAAGACAAGGGAGAAGGGGTGGAGTGGGGGCAGACTGGGGGTGCAGTCGAGCACCCCCCCAGGTAGAGAAGAAGTTGGCGCCTATGACTTAAACAACCAGCCTCTATCTATGAAACTCTCTCGAGAACACTCCTATACCCACATCAGCTTCCTGGACTCCAAATAGCTTCAGCAGCGGAACCCTACACATAACTATGTACAAGAAACCTATAAATGATTATGTAGAAGAAACCCACAGATCACCACACTCACCTCCACTGATCCAGTAACTACCTCACACCCCCAAAAATCTGTTCTCTACAGCCAGGCAATCAGATGCCAGAGAATATTCTGAGCAGAAAGTCTGGGATACACACCTTAAACTTAAAACCACCTTCACCGAACAAGAACATTCCACCAGAGGAGTACATTGCATCATGAAACAGGCCACCCAATACCTCAAGAGAACCTGCTTCAATACAGAAAAAAGAAATTGCCCATACACCCCTAGCTGTCACCTACCATCCCACACTGGAACCCATATGGGTGGTCATCAAACAGTTTCGACCCATACTCGAGGGGGACCACATCCTGGAAAAAAGTCTTTCCTGAACCCCCTTTCTGGTCTTCAAACAACCCCCAACCTTATGAAGCTCATTGTCAGAAGCAAACTTCCCACAGACAAGGACCCACCAAATCAAAGCAGCACCAGCCTATGCTCGTGAATGAACTCACACAGAAAAATAATAAAAGACAAAAACACCCTGTCATTCGGGGGCAAATACTTCTCACCAAATGTGCCTCCATTTTAGACCTCTCCTGCCTCATCCTCAAATGAAACCCGCACAACGCCTGGGAGTATAAATCAATAGTGCTGCTAGACACTAAAACCCATGGACTTAGTGGGAGACGGGTTTCATGGCTTATTACAACAATCTAAAACACACACCTGCCTGCTAACCCTTAATGGTGCATTTCAAACGCCTTTTACATCACAGCCTCACCAAGGTGGGCCACTCCACCTTAAATGGCTTCCTGCAATGGGACTCCTTATACTTAAATATCTGTCCTGACTTGTATTTAGCTCACTCAGATTTCTTTCCCCAGACCTGAAGGTTACCTCTGTGTAGTTCACATGCTTGTACCTTCCACCAACAAAAGTTGGTCCTATGGAAGATATACCTTACCTATCTTGTCTCTCTCTATTCCCATACACCTACCCATCCATCTCCATAGACCTCCCCATGTACTGATCCATCCTTGTATGTAACCATCCATCCATCCCCATACACACCCCTCCATCTCCAGACATATTCAGTCAGCTATTCATCTCCCGACAGTTCAGCCCCACCCCAATCTCTCTTTATCTCTCTGCCTACCAGTCTAATCTCCCTCTTTGCCGCTAAACTCTCTGTTGATCTCCCTAATTTCACTCTCTAGCTCCGCAGTCTCGTTATCGATCTAATCCCTCTATCCTGGCCTAATCCCTGCCACTGGGTGACAGTCACCTCCATGCATGGTGTAAATCCCTATTTCCAGGATTGAGATAGGATTTAAGTGATTCATAGACACCACCCTGGGATCCATTCCCACCCACACCTCCTCATTAGCTTGGTTTCCCAGTGGGCTTTCAGCAAGGCTCTGTTTGAATGCTGCCAAGGCACTCCTGAGTCCCAAGGGCCCTGTGTGTCTGATGGGAGAATCCTGCAGCCTCCTGCCTCTCTGGCAGCAGCTTCCGTACTCTGGTCCCAGGATGCTGCCTTGCTTGTAATGGATGGAATTCCCATTGCAATAGCTGTGGCAATGTGACAGCCCCTCAGAGGGGCAGAGCCCCCCCTTACACCAGGGAAGGTGAGGAGAAGGGCTCAGACCTGCACAGGGGGTCGGGACCCCCAGATGCTGGCTCACGCATTGAGGTAGAGGATCAGAACAGCCCCAGACCTCAGCTCTTGTGGGTCCAGGGAGAGAGGCTCATGCCATTCCAGAGGGGCAGGGTCCCCTAGCCAGATCCCAGTGCACACATGGGAGCCAGGAAAGGGGCTTAGACTCCCCCTGAGGGGCAGCCCCTCCATCCTCGACTCCTCAGCACACAGCCAGGGTGGTACATAGGTAAGCTCACCTTGAGGAGCACCCCCCCAAACCCAGGCATGGCCCTGCAGGGGTCCTTGTGGCCACTGCCCCTGATTGCTTCCCATGCCCTGGGAGGGCTTTGTCTGGGGCTTCCGTAACCTGGCCTCCAGCCCTGCGGGGTAACAGAAGGGCCAACTCCTGAAACTCAAACTAACCATTCTCCCCTGTCCCCAGGGGCTACCACAAGGGTCTCTGCTCCTACTCCTGGGCCCTACAGAGCTTCTCCCAGGCTGTTTCCTCCCAGCGGAATCCTCCACTACCTCCCCTCCCAGGGACCTGGCCCTTCCCCTGCTCCCTTGAGGTCCTAGCTCAACCAGCCCTGCCTCCCTTCTCCTGGGAGGTCTCATCCAACCTGGCTTCCCCAACCCTTCTCCCAGAAGGCACCTTGCTGCTGCCCATGGGCTGTCCTCCTAGATTGAGAGCCCAGCTCTCCATTGGTGGGTTCTCTCTCTGGTCCTCCACAGCTGGGGCCTGTCATTAGAAGTCTCCATCACACCCAGCTGGGGTCACTACAGATCCCTAAGCTGCTGGGTCACCAGCAAGGCTGATCCCAGATTCTCAGCTGACCTTAAAGGGCCAGTCAGTCTGTGATGCCAGGATAATCACAGCCCAGGAGGGGAAGTAGTGAGCCAGAGAGCATGAGGGTGCTGAGAAATTATTAAAAACAATGAAGGAAATTAAATGCCCCAAGCTTTGTTAGCACTGAGCTATGCTTATCCAGGGCACATTGTGCCCTTCCACATGGACCACAGCGAGACCTGGGCAATGAGGAGGTACAGTTGTATCATGGGTGGGGGTGCTCTTTGGGTGACACCCCACTCCCAGGCCAACACCACGGGTCTGGGCTGTGCTTAAAACTTCGCTTGCCTAAGCTCTGGCGCACGAGGCTGTGAAGTCTCAGGCCTTGGAGGCCATGGCTAGGTGGACCTAAGCCCTGGCATAGACACAGGTAGGGAGCGCAGCCGTACATTAACTGCACAGCAGGGAGCATCTGTGTTACAACACTAGAGTGACATACGGCTGCAGCCCAGAGCTGTGCCGCAGGAGCAGAGCTGGGCCTTCAGACCAGCGCTGCAGGGAACGGGGTGTGTGAGCCCTGAGACGAAACAGCATCTCTGTGCTAAGGAGGAACTTGGATCTGGGTCAGGCTGCTGCTTCAAGCCGGTGCCGTGACACAACCCACCCTGGGTTTGCTATATGGTCCCTCCCCGTAGAATCTCTTCTGAACCTTGGCCTTCATTCCTCTTCTGAGCCACGGCCTTCGCTCAGCCCCTAGCATGTCTGCGCCAGGCTGTTGCTGGCCCACGTGGCGAGCAGACCCCGGTGCAGCCCTGTGGACAATCCAGAGCTCTCAGAGCTGAAACAATCCCTAAGGCACACACATTCCTCTTGCTGCCGTGGAGTATCAGGCTGCCCCCGCTACTCCCTCCCAGTTCAGCACAGCTACAGCCACCGCAGAGCCCACTGCTGGAGGACAGGCAGGGAACTGCTGGAATTTGAGTCAGCGCAACACCACACAACAAACAATGGCACCGCCTCTGATGCCTTCCTTGGCACTCCTGAGTGGAGAGGTGGAAGGCCAGGGGGATGGATAGATCATCTACTCTGCCCCCCAGCTCAGAGCATGTCACCTTGCTCCACCAGCACTGAGCCCCCTCACTTGCATATGACCCACCCCCTATGGGCGTAGCAGGTTAACCCTTGCAGTACCCTTCCTGAACCATCAACCTTCTGGCTAGTGCCAGCACAGAGGGCAGAGTTAAGGTTCTTTCCAGCTATCAGAGCTTTACGTTCTGTTGCTCTCTATATAGTGGACCGGTCCAGGGCACACTGGGCAACCTTAACTCTGCATTCATGGGGTTTAGGGGCATTTAATGTGTCAAGGGTGCTCACTCTTTGTACCTCTCATCTGCAATGTAGCACCTTCCAGCTGCACAGCACCCCCTACTGCCACACTGGGGCCAGCACTGACCAAGGGGAGAATACCCCTGACTGATCCCCTACCAGCTCCCGGCTGCACAGCACTCCCTAGCACAGGACCAGCATTAGCACCAACTAATGGGACTGCACCCTTTAACATTCCCCCCCACTCTGCCCCCTGCAGCGGAGCACCCCCTTGCACCTGATTGGGGCACTGGGCCCACACCCAGCAAAGGCTCTAGCCTCCCAGCCCAGAGAAGGCCATGTCTCTCCATGCTCATCCTTTTCCCTGGACTCCTGAGGTGTGAGGCTGCTCCTGACGAGCCAGGAGATTAACCGAGCCTGCTGGCTGTGGAGATTAAAGCAGCAGGATTAGTGCACCTGGCAGCGGGTGGGGGAGGCAGTTTGGCCTGTTCTTGACTCACCTTAAGAAGATAATGGCTTGAGTGTGATTGATGTAGAAACAACTGAACAACCTGCCCTGCCTCACCTGGGGCATGGCAGAGCAGATACCCCAGAGCCCAGCCGGGTCCTGGCACTGCCTCCTAGTGCTTCTCACCTTGGGATTTAGTTGAAAAGAGCAGTCCAGGCCCTTGTGCTTACAGTGGTAAAGATGCTCCTCAAAATGCCAAGAGAAGGTCAAAGGCTGAGATCTGCCTGAGTCTGCAGCTCTGCTGACAGCATGAACTGCTCCACCTGGTGTAAAGGAAGTGTTCACACTGGTACCTCCTGGCAACAATTTGAGATGCAATTGGCGGGGGTCACTCTGGCAGCAGTGCAAATACCAGTCACGTGTTCACTCTGGAATCGAATATGAAATTAAACAGGAGGGGGTTGCTTATGCTGACACCCACAGCTTTAAAGGGCAGCTAGGCCTTAAAAATACCATCACTAGGTATTCAAGTGACACCATTAGCCAGTTCACCCCAATCAGAAAGGAGGAAAGAGCACAGTGGGGAGATGTCAGGTGGAGGGCCTAGTGCATACCACCCACTCCTGGGACCATGCCCATTTTCATGCCTGCTAGTGAGTAGGCACAGAAAGGAACAAACAGGCAACTATGGAACCAGCTAAAGGCCCACAACCATAATTCCTGGTCACCTTGGGCCAAGGTGCAGTGTCCTGTAGAAAACAATCGCTGTGGTTTAGAGCCCGCAGAGGCGACAGCAGACCTGCTGGGAGAGCCAGAACTCTTAGATTTTCCTATGGGGCTTTGGACTGCAGTTTCACAGCTTTCAGAGCAAGCTTTACCAGCCTGTGTCACAAAAGGGGAAATTTCAGCACAGATAAGGGAAAAGATTTGCCCAAGGTCCCACAGCAGAGCCAGGGACAGAACCCAGGAGTCCTGTGTCCCAGTCCCCTGCTCTAACCTACTAGATTTCACCCTTTTTCCAGTGCTAGACATACAGCCCAGGAATCTTACTTCTCAGCTGCTCTAGCCACTTCACCATACCCCTTTCAAGGCAGGAAGGGAAACTAGACTCCCGGCACCCATCTCCCCTCCCCAGCTGCTATACCCCACTCCCTCTTCCCAGGCCTGGGAGTAGAACCTAGGAGTCCCAACTAGCAGAGATGAGGTGACCCTGCCCTTTGTATAATGGGCATAAAATTAGAAGCACTGACCCTACACAACCTTATTAGCACATTGTTTCCATTAATACCCAGGCTCATTAGAGCTTGATTAGGGACACAGGCTCTACCAAATAGAGTTTACTTGCATAGGGACAGTCCTAGTCTCTTCTAAGTGTCCCTCAGGTCAGTTGAAGTTTCCCCATAAGGATCTGCTCAGGTGATTTCAGAGTAGAGCATGATGCTGGGCAGAGCGTGGAGGCAGGAGAAAGATAATCCGAAGCACCTGGAGCAGAGATCAGACAGAACCAACCTCTGGTTACAGGGCTGGAAACCTGATCCACTAGGAATCCAGAGCAAGCCTCAAAGGCCACAGAGCCTGTGTATGAGACATGCAGTCCCCACTCCTGAGTAGGGAGAGGCAGAGGAAGGAACCAACCCCAGCAGTTATCTGAGTCTGTTAGCAGGTAGAAAACCTTGCTGGCTTGATATTGACAAGAGTCCAAAGAAAGACTAGAGGACTGGAAGCTGGTGCAAGCTCTGTCGGAAATCAGGATAGGCTCTGAGATGTGAGCAATGTTCCCTCTAATTTTTGAAAGGCCGTGTGCGCAAAAAATTTCTTCTGTGCAAATTTTTGTGCACTCAGTTTTTCGCCTTGCGTGCAGGGTTTAGGATCTGTGATCTGTGCACAGCAGCAGCACAGCCAGTCAAGGTTTTTGTAGGACTATCAGCAAAGGAGAGTTTTGAGGAGGAAGCAGGAGGATGAGGTGTTTTGCAGGTGTTTAAAGGGATCTCCTCCCAAGCTTTCTCCTGTGCTGCCTCAAGGGGCTTGTCTGAAAACAGAACAAGTGGTGGTTGACATCACAGGCTAATCGGAGGCAGGAACCAACAGCTCTCTAGTCTAGTGAATGGGAGATGGGGCAGGGATAGGTAGTGAAGAGCTTTGATGATGAAGAGAAGCAGCTTGCGTTTGACAGGATGGAGAAGGGGGAGGTAGTGGAGGGATGTAAAGAGGAGCAGTGAAGATCCGTTAACAATAGGAACAACTTAGAGACATGGAGGATTCTCCGGCACAGAGTTGTTCTGGAAGCCCCACTCTAGCTCAACCACCTGATACATGCTGGAGGCAGGACCCAAGGGGTGGGATTTTGCATAGGAAGATGGGACTGTTCAGATCAAGTCCTTCTAGCTTTCAACCCTATGAAATACCTTCCCCTCAAGGCCTTGGCTGGTATCCCCACACTAAATAAAAGGCGCCTGTGTCCAGCTCTCCCACAGTTCTTTGGATAGCAGAGAACCCCAGGCACAGGCCAGAACCCCACTGCACCAAGTGCTGTTCACACACACAAGCAGACAGGCCCTGGCCCAAAGAGCTTCCAGTCAATGGGACCATTGCTTTTAGTGTTAGCAATAGCACCTAAAGGGTGGCTCCTCCCAGACATTAGGGGAGGAACCACCAAGATGCTTGTGGGGAAAACATAAGGAGCAGGCCTTGGGAGCTGGCACTGTCAGGAGCCCAGGGGAAGGGGGGAGAGCGAGAGCATGCGCAATAGCTCAATAGCCAAATGTGCCCCGCCTCCCCCAGCTGCAAAGCTGCCTTTCTTTGCTAGCACTGAAGACTCCTGGGGCCTATTCTCAGCTCTGCCATAAGCTCCCTGCGTGAATGGGGGCCAGAGTCGCATTCTTGGCTGGGTGCAAATTCCCCATCTGTAAAGTGTGTGCGGGGGGGAGGGGCTTCCATTTAGATTAACAGCCCCATCCAAGCCCAGTGGTCCCCAGGAGAGTGGGCGCCACCAGCCCCCCTGCCAATAGCTGTCATGCCAGGTACTGGACAGACAGGGCAAGAGTCTCAGCCCCCATGGAACTGCAGTCTAGAGAGCAGAAGAAAGGAATGAGCATTATCACCATTTAACAGACAGGAGCTGAGGCCCAGAATAATGAAGCAACTTGCCCAAGGCCCCAAGGGAGGCTGTGGCAGAGCCAGGAATGACAAGAGCCTCACACCCAAGACAACTCTCAGGCACACCAACCTCCACAAGGCTCAGGTGAAACAGTGGTGCCAGGCAATCTGCACACTTCACTTCCATTAAAATCAAGCCACCCTAGGAACCTAAAGCCCTTTTGGGAGCTCAGATACCACCAGACCTGACACCCAGGTGAATGGGTACCTCCTCAGACTGCACGATCTTGAATCCTGTCCTGCAGCACCAGGGAAGACAGGAACCTTAGAGACAGTCTCTCCATCTGTCCACCCTCCTTCAGGTCACATCAGGTGTTGGGAGACAGCTGGCTCCCAGGGATTGCACACCTCAAACCTGGGGGCGTACACATGCAGGATCACCCTGCTTTTAACAGAGCTTGGAGGGGCTGCTTCAGGTTCTGAATCCCAATAAGAAGGGAGCTGTTTTGCTGATCAGGTAAACAGCCTGTTTTCTCTGCAATGCTTTGGCAGTCCTCTGGAGTGGAACTCATCTCCTAGACTGCTACAGAACCATCTCTGCTGGCCTCATTTATATTCCAAGCACGGCCGTACTCAGGAAAGGGTTCCTTCGCCAAAGCTTTTCACACATCACTAGGTCACAGAACAGGGACAATGGGAAGGGGACATTTCTGCCACACTCGGAGCTACAGGAACTTCCAGTGCAGATTACACGGTCTTTTTCATTTGCTGGTCTGCACGGCTCTACTTCACCAGCCTCTCAAGTTTTGGCAGAAACAAGGGGCTGTGGACAGTGGGAGTCACTGCTGGCACATGGGGCTGCTCACAGCACCCCATCATTCAGCCACCATATCATGACAATCCCAGCCTTCCCTCATGCCCTTGGGGAATCGAGGTATTGCCTCAGCCCCTATTCCAAGCTCCTTCACCGTCCACTGCCTCCGAAGCAGCCGAACTGCAGGAGCAGACAAGGTTTCACTCACCTGCACTTAAGCCAAGCTACCTGGAGTTGAAAAAGGTCCAACAGATAGAGCAAGAGACTCTTCAGATTCAGGTAGGCCTACAGGCCCTGAGCGATATGGCGCATCCCTACGCCATCATGCAAGGTGCAGCCCAGGCCCGACTGGGACAGTGCACAAGGTGAGAACCCCTGCTTTGAGTTTACAGCCTAGACCCTGGCATGATCACCCTATTTCCAGAAAGAAGGGGAGTCTGTAGCTTCCTGAGCCTCAGACAAAAAGGTGGGAAAGATGACAGGCACAAAAGTGCTTAAGTCACGTAGTGGGTTATTGGCAGAGCCAGGAATCAAACCCAGGTGTTTGGAATCCCAGTCCTCTGCCCCATTGGCCACACCACCTCTCCCCAGATCTTCCTCCTCTTGTAAAGCAGGAAGAAGGGATGTGTTTGGGCACCTGGCTCAGCTTAGTTTTGCTTCAAAATTTTTCCTGGTTCCAGGGTCTTGGAAGCTCAAGAAAGACGATCAGCACCTGACAGACGATATCCTTTCTGACTGAGACCTGGGTAGCTGAGACAGATTTGGGAGTCAGGACCCCTGGCTCTATTGGCTCTGAGAAGAGTGGGGGCTGATGCTTAGAGCAGGGACACTGGAAGTCAGGACTCCAGTGTTCTCTTCCCAGTTCTGGAGGGGAGTAGGGACTAGGAGTCAGAGAATTAGGTTTTATTTTACAAAATCAGTAAGGCCAATAGCTGAATAAGGATTAAAAACAAGTTGAGATCCTGATAACAAGGGCACAGAGTTACAGCAGGCTCTGAAGAAACACCAACAGGTTATTTCCTATTGGCCCTGACACAGCATGCCACAGTACATGGGCCCAGTGACATTAATTACAAAGCTCAAGCCTCTTGGCCAATTTCATTAAAGGACAGAGAAAGGGACTGAGCACCAGAGGACCCAGTCCCATCTCCATCTCTGCCACTCACACATCCTGGGGATAGGCACTCCAAACACATCACCCCTATTTTACTGCTGGAGAAACACCCATCTGCCTCCCTACATGGGAGGCTGGGAGGCCTGAGTGTTAAAGTGCCCTGAGATTAAAGTGCCATCCATGTGATCAGAGCAGGAAACCTAGCTGCTGTTTGGTAACTTTGCAACCATCACCAACACCCAGTTTCTTTTAAAGGAGTCAAAGATGGACAGAGAAGCTGATGTTCAGCACCACACAGCAGAGACTCAGCCAATAAACAGACTCGGGCTGATGTCATTCTGTTCATTCATATTTTAGTTTTCACACAAGTGAGGGGGAATCTAAATCTCCATTTTACCTCACTTCTAAGTCAACTGTGCCCACAGTACTATTGAAACTCTACGTTAGAGCAAGATGATCAATGAAGTATTTATATGCAGCCACTGCATGCTTTTCCTGACTCAAATCCACTGGGGAAAATGGAACAATGCAGGGATATTCTGCTGGCCCTACCCAAACAGACATTATGTCCAATGCTTGGAGGAGGAACAGCACACTACAGTGAAGCGGAAGAAATGCTCCTCAGGGGACTAGTGTGAGCAAGGATGACTGAATCTCTCAAATCTGCCATGGGCATGAAGAGTCTGGTAGTAGTGACTGGACGAACCACACCATCCACGACTGCCATGCAAGAATTGGTGTTTTAGCTAGCTCTTGGCTTAAGGAGGGGGGGTGGCACTACAGACCATGAAGTGTTAATTGAGCCAATGACCCTTTAATGGGTCAGACAATAGGACAGCAGATCAGGCAGCCCTCACAACCCTGTCCCAGCAACAGGGGTGTCACACACTGCTGTGCATGGAGATGGAGAAAAGGGGTCTATTGTAAGGTGTTTCCTTTCAAGCAATCACTCACAGGAGGCGGCAGGTTGTTTCCTGGTCCCAAGGGTCTGAGCCCACTGATGCCGGAACTGAGCTTCTCCCAACTCTGCCATCAGGGATAGGTATTCTGAAGTTGGATTGCTGCTTTGGCACTGACCTCCCAGCGCAGCAAGAACCTTGTTTGTAAGGCTGAGGGCCTCAGGAAGAGCTGAGCTTTCAGGAGCACACACTTTCCATACAAGTGTGCCTAGGGATCATACCCCCAAACTCCACCTTTAAGAAATATAGCCCAACTTCTGTAGTGGAGCATAGTACCACTTATTGGCAGCAAATGGGAATGGGCTCCCCCATCCAAGTCCACTGAGAATTAGTTAGGCCTTTATAAAAAACTGCTTTTATTCATTGGAACCTCCCCTCTAATGCAGTTTTATTCATACACAAAAAAGCAGTAAGAAATGGCTGCGGGTGACTGAACGGAAGAGTGTTTTACACATCATCATCAACAGAAATCGCTCCAATTTGGGGGGCAAGGGGACCCCAGACCACAAAACATTCAGATGTTAAAAAAGATTCTAGGCACATGGCAAGAGAAAAGCAAATGGACCTTGAGTGTATGCAGTAGCAGGGCCTTCTCAGTGCCTACTGAAACCTCTTAACTACCCAATTAACCACTAACAACTCGCTACTGCCCCCTATGGGGCATTCCAATACCCACAGTTAAGAGGACAATGGACCCACCCCTCCAGCATGCTTACCGCTGTTGTCTAGTGGTAGCCCCTTGACAGAAACAACCCTCACCAAGCCAAAGCCCTGACTTGGGGTTTATTACAGCTGGGGTGCACAAGGCCCAAAGATCAGCTATGGTACTTTCCTGCCTCTTTCCTCTGGTATGAAGTCATGTCCAAGGAGATCTCTAAAATCCATTTGCTTGCCCCTTGCCCGCATTCCAACCTACAGGCACTAGCAGTGCTGGAAAGAGTCTAGACTCCGAGAGCATTGCCCTCCTCAGATGGATTTAAAATCTAAGTCGCAGAGAAAGAGAAAGGAAATAAAACAAACAGGTTCACAATATGGAGCCAGCGTTCCGCCCGCGTTCTTCAAGGGAAGAGCTGCGTTGCTTCACAGAACTGTCCTTTCTCCCAACACGGCCACCAGCCAGCTATAGGCAGGTTCCTGCTGAGGGAGTGTCCTCACTGCATTCCCAGAGTCCTCCAATCTCACTGTGGGAGCCCCGGCAGCCCCTGCTTCAGAAGAGAGACTCCGTGCTACAGCCCTGAGAGCCAGCGTGGATTCTGCTATCGTAACACACCAGTCGGACAGGAAACCGGACATGACAAAGCCCCGAGCCTTCATTCTGAATAGAGTAAGGAGGAGGATGCAAGATGTCATCTCTGGCACGTTCCCAGCAGCCTGGCTTCACGTGCCTCTCCCCTCCGATTCCTGGCTCCATAAGGTGAGATTCAGCATTGAGACAATTGAATAGAAAAAAAATCCATCCTTCAGTTCTGTGGTGGGGGTGGCGGAGGCGCAGGGGGCATGCCGAAAGGTGGCAAAGCCGGCACCCCCATCCCCATCATGGTGACGAAATTAGAAGGGTCCATGGGGGGCGGGGGAGGGGGCGGGGCGTACATCATGCCCGCGGAGCCAGGCGGCGGTGGCGGCGGCGGAGGCGGGGCCCCGGGCGGCAGCGGAGGCTGGACCCCTGGAGGCAAAGGGACCATGGAGGGGTTGCCTTGCATCTGCGGGGCCCCCGTAGAAGCCGCCACCGCAGCCCCCTGCTGCTGCCATGGCGGGATGGACCCGGTGCCAGCGCTCGTGGTGGTGGTGGTCGTCGTATCTGGGATTTAAAGAAGAACAAGGTCACTTGAAAGGATCAGGGGTGAAGCTCAGAGTAACTGCAGGTATGGGAAGTGTCAGCCTCACTAAAGGGGCTGGACTGTCATGGGATGCAGGCTCGCCACATGCACAGAGGGCACTACTGGTCCTGGGAATGTAAGGAGCACTCTCTGGCATCAGTCAGGGCAAGGGAGTCTTAAGGAGACCTGTATGTGCAGAGAGTTATTTCCATCTCTGCTTTGGCACAGCTGAGTGCCAAGTGGGGCAAAGGAGTGCAGCTCCAAAAGCAGCGGCGGGAACTAACTTACGACAGTCTTTCCGTGCCAATGGGCAGCGGAGAGCAGCAATGGGGATGGGGAAGTCGTACCACCCCAGGCTCTGCAAACATGCTGCCGTGCTCCCACCTCCCCTACCCCTCCTTCTACACCCATGTAACTCTATGGGTGAGTGGGGTAGTGTCCCTTTCTCGCACGCATGCGGGATGGGGATAAAGGTAAGAGAATTGCTCTTACTCACTTTGCTGCCATGGCAAGGGAGTACTGGACGCCATACTGCTGTTGGGAGGTGGCGGCGGAGGCTGCTGCTGCTGCTGCCATGGGGGGAGAGGACCAGAGGGAGGCGGGGGAGGCTGACCACTGGGCGGAGGGGGCGGCGGGGCCATCATACCCATCGGCGGCGGCATCATACCTGCAAGGGAGAGGGGCGGCCGATTAGGGGCTGGGCATCGAGGCGACGCTGAATCGGGACTCGGTTAAGGGCTTGACGCAAGACACTCACCTTTTCCTTGATGCAGGCGATAGACCCCAGAGCCCACAGGCGTATTTCCCAGGTACTGATCTTGAGGGAATGAAAGACCGTAGCCTTAGTGCCAGTTAATGAGACAGAGATTCTCCCCCTTTCTCCCCACATAAGCCTACCCCTGCTAGCCAACAGCCCTGTTCACAGACAAGAGCCCATGCAGACACCGTAGCCCACTGACACTCAAACTGTGGCTCTCCAGTCTTGAGTGGCTCTTTAATGTGCCTTTTGCAGCACATCAAGTTAAAACACTGATTATTAACCGATCAGGATGCTTTTACTAGGTTAATAACCAATTAAACTATCAACTTGCACTAAGTTATTGACTTACTTGCTGAGAGAGTGTGTGTGTATGTATGTGTAAACACTAAATACTTCTGTTGGGTAACGTTGATCACTACCCTGTCTCCTGAACCACTGGGGTCTGAGTATCACTGCTGCAGCCTAAACCCTGAGGCTATGAGGATAAACCCTTCTACTGTGAGAGGGAGCATGCTGATTAGTGGAGTGCATCACAACTACAGAGCACTCCCCCATGGCAAAACCCCAACAGCAGTCCTGCCCAAGCCAACCCCCACGTACCCGCAGTGCCCTGGAATGTACTTACCCATGTGGTGGGGGCCTGGGTGACCTGGAGGATGTGGCCCCTGGTTCATGGCTGGATGATGTGGCTGCATCCAGGGTGGTGGACCATTGGGATTGTGCTGCATTGGATGGCCACCATGCCCACCCATGTTGGGCATGGGGTGGTGGAAGCTGTGAGGCCCACCTGGACCCCCAGGTCCTCCATGCATGCCATGGTAGGGCCGGTTATCAGAGGGGCCAGAGTTCATCCATGGAGGACGGTTCTAAAGTTGGGGGGAGAGAGGACATGCCTTTAAATACAATCAAAGTCATCTTATGCACTTCAGAGGGGAAGGTGGCATCAGACTGCTAAGTATTAACTGTCATATTACAGGAACTACTGGAGGACCAGACTTGGAGGGTCCATCTATGTGATATTCTGTCTAACAGTGGCCAGAGCCAGATGCAAGAAACCACACCCTGCATCAGGCAGATGCGGGATAACCTGCCTGACATTAGCTCTCATCCTGTTCCATACTAGTTACAGACTGGTGTAAGCTCCGAAGCAGTTGGTGCAACACCCCTGCCAAAGCATGTTAGCTTTAGCTCTGGATATTCTTGATGTCTGTAGAAGCGTCCAACCCCTCCAACATGCTTTGGGGCACGCAAAAATAGGACAAAACCCAGAGCTGACTGCATAGTTGTTTCTCTCCTTATGAGACATCCAAAAAAAGGGAGACTGATTCCAGACACCATCGCTGAAAATCTCTGGGATGGACACCGCAGTGCCCGGAGATGGAGAAAAGGGGCCTATTGTAAGGTGTTCCCTTTCAAGCAAGCACTCGCAGGTGAAAAGGCCCGATCACTCACGGGAGGTGGCGGGTTGTTTCCTGGTCCCGAGGGTCTGGGCCCGCTTGACAGAGGTGTACTGGTGGGGCCAGAGGAAGATCCCACAGATGCCGGGACTGGAGCTTCTCCCAATTCTGCCATCAGGGATAGGTATTCTTTGTCCATGCGGGCTTTGTCCTGAGCAGACTGAGGGTCACCAGGTCTGGAAGCAAAAAGTCACATGACACTAAGCCAGTATTTTTCAACCTTTTTTGTTTGTGGATCCCTAAAGAATTTCAAACGGAGATGCAAGCCCCTCTGGAAATTCAACCTGTGGTCCGCAGACCCCTATCATGGAAGTTAGTTTTCAGTCTAACATAACAGAACTATAAAAGTTGCACATACTTGGCACAACATTTGATGCAGTGTGAGAAAGGCCGTGAAAGTGTCAGCTTCTATAGTAACAACAATTTGGGGTTTTGACCTGTAGATAACTCCGCCAATGCCGGTCCCAAGCCCGGATGAAAAAGGAGGGGGGTTGGGCGTGGGGCTAGCAACCACATCCTGTAAAAATTTACCTGCTACAGAAATGTAAGAAATAGATAATTCAGAGACCAACTTCCTGGAGAATGGCCCAGGACAGAATCCTCTGGCAATCTATTGTTGGTGGCCCATACCCTGAGAGGGGTGGAGGGCATAATGAATGAATGAATGACCTGTAGATGGGGGCATTCACATACTTCTGACTAAACAGAAAAACAGAATCCCCCCCCCCCTTTTTTTTTAAATTGGTCAACTTTCACAGACCCCTCAGATAGTCTGTGGGCAAGAGGCTGAAAACCACTGCTCTAAGCCACACACAGCAGATACCAGTGCTATGGGAGGGGAGCAGAGTCCACTGTGCAGGACAGATGGATCCAAATTTACTTCACTTGTCTCCTCAGCTTCATTTAGCTTGACAGCTTGCTCCATATAAATACAGAAAACTGCTACCATGGATTGGGCCAGTGCCTCCATCTAGCTCATTATCCCATCTCCAACATCAGCCACTAGCTGCTACTTCAAAAGAAAGGTACCAGAAACCCAAGTTAAGGAATAACCTATCCCAGGAAAAAGTTCCCTCATCCCAGTCAGAAGCTGGTTTGGACCCCACTTCTAATCACCTTTAGGAATTGTATGGGATTCATTTCCAAGCCAAGTATTTGCTAACTCCTACCCCTTCCCTGGGTATTGTGCTCAGAGGAAGACTGATTTGTCAAGTGTTTTCATGTTGTATAGTACATGATTTTCTAGGACTAGCAGGATGGTCTGCTGCAATTAGCTGCCAAGACACCCTTCTGGAAGGCTATAGCATTCCAACCACAGAGCCCATCTGCTGACACACATGATGAGCAGGTTCAGCTGACAGAAGATTGCTTAAACAAGCTGGCCAGGGAGATTCACCTAGAGAACTTGCAGTCAGAGGCTATGTGTCCAGCTCCTCCGCATTTGGTACACACAGTGGTGTTGGTGATGCTGCGGGTCTCTGCACTTTGCCAAGGCCGCAGGATCCTAAGGGGTAACAAAGCACAATTAGACCAGCTTGACACTCAAGCAGCAGCAAACGTATGCAGCTGCCCTGACTTTGCTACTTCCAACAGGCAGGTACTTACCTGTTGTCATCTTCCCGCAGTGTCCCATTAAGCCGGGCCAGCTCACGCAGCTGCATCTTCCTCAAGTCATTCTGGTCCTCTGGAGTTTCAATGCCTTGCTTCAGAATATTTCGGATCTGGAAGAGACATGTTGCTTAGTGGTATCAAGCTCAAACCCTTATCTGCCTTGGAGAAATTCAGCTACCAAACCCAGGTCTACACCACTGTTAGAATTCCAGCTTCCCTACAGGTCAACAATAAAGCCACCCCCCATCCCCATTTCAGTTCATTTCTATGTCCCTCCATATTGCTCCTGTGAGTGGAGTGCTGAGACTGAATCTTCCTCTAAAGTACTTAGATGGGCATTATTTATTTCTTCACCATGTCTCTTTAAAAAAAGAGGCAAGCAAGTATGCAGAGCAAGAGGCTGGCAGTGGATTACAATGCAGGAGGCAAGCTGGAGCTGAGTTTCCAAGATGTGATCTTTTACCATAGGTGAGACTGATTCCCCTAGATGTTTTCGGTTTGATCACTCCGAGCTTTGCATTTATACCTGTTCCACAGCCTTCTTCACATTCTCCATGGTGTTTGCAGTGACCAGAGCATGAAGAGGCTCATCTTCTCCAGGCAGCATCTGGCCATCTTTTCGGCCCACCTTCCCTTCCTTCACTGACCCCTTGCCCCGGATCATGATCTTGGCATTGCATTCCTTCTCAATATTTTTCAGTGTATTACCTCTGTAGAACAAATAGTATTGTTATTCCCATACCGACTGGGGGATTTCTCCACTCTCCCCCAACACTACTTCACTCTCAATATGACTGTATCACTGCTCCATGTACTCCTCTTCATGGGAAGTCCCGAATCACCCTGTTTAGAACACTTCTAGGGGTATGTCTACACTTAAACTGTTAGTGCAGTACAACTGCAGTTGTAGCACTTCAGTATAGACACTACTTATACCAACAGAAGGCAGTCTCCTGTTGGTGTAAGCAATCCACCTTCCCGAAAGGCATTAGCTAGGTCACTGGAAGAAATCTAGCATTGACGCAGCACAGTCTACAACAGGCTCAAACTCTTATCTGCCTTGGAGAAATTCAGCTACCAAACCCAGGTGTACACCACTGTTAGAATTTGGTCAGCATAACCACATCTCTCTGGGATATGGATTTTTTTACACTTCTGAGAGATGCAGCTGTGCGGGTGTAAATTCCCAGCACAGATCCAGCACTAGGTCAATGCCAAGCACACACTCCTCAAATACAGGAATATTTCTGCATTCCCAGTGAAAGCATAAACACTCTAGGTCAGACATGCTCTCAAGAATGTCCTGTCAGAAGATAACATGACAGTCTGTTTCAGTGTCATGAAGCCCTACATAAGGATACAAGGGCTTGCAGGGTAGAGACCAGAAATTGAATAGCTTTCAAGTGCTCAGCGGACTGCAAGGAAGTAGTTAAAAACTTTGAGTGTTCTGCCTTTAAAATCCCTTAAGACTTTCAGCCTGGCTCTCAAGGAGACACGCTTTGAACCATTTTAAAGCCTACCAGTTCCTCTCTGGTCTTGATGTCACACCAGCTACCTGCTAGAGTCTTGATGTGCTTTTTCCAGCACCATCTCTCACGCATAAGCAAATAAGTCAGTACTGACCACTACTGCCAAACTCTTGGACTCCAAATCTGATCACACCTGAACTGCCCTCATTTCACAGTGAGTAGCAGCAGCTCACCTGGGTCCAATCAGAAGCCCAACAAAGTTAATCTCAGGATATTCATCTTGTGGGATCATCACCTTATCACTCACTCGGGTTGCTGGAGGTCTGAAAAAAATCCAGAAGTGAACATCAAGACATGCATATAGCTAGCCAGCAGACACATCCACAGGGAACCTGAGTCAGAACTCTTTCCACAGTTCAGAATGCACTGATAGTCCAGGGAAACACAGTGGCTATATGCTTCATAGCAGTGGCCTCCAACCTTTTAAAGCTCAAAATCATTTTTTGAATTTGAAGGTAACCCAGGATCTACCCCACCCCTTCCCCCAAAGCCCCGCTTTGCTCATGCCATCTCCCCCCTCTCCCTATCGTTTGCTCTCCTCCATCCTCACTCACTGTCACTTGGCTGGGGCCAAAAGTTTTGCAGTGGGAGAGGGGGCTCCACGCTGACCCTGGGGCAGGAGGTTGGAATGAAAGAGGGAGTGAGGGGTGCAAAATCTGGAAGGTGGTTCAGGACTGTAGGAAGGGGTTCAGGGTGCAAGAGGGAGTTTGGGGTGCAGGCTCCGGGAAGGGGTCAGGGCTGTGGCAGGGATTTGGGGTGCTGGCTCTGGGAGGGGGATCAGGGTTATGTGTAGGAGGGGTTTCAGGGTGCTGGCTCTGGGAGAGGGCTGGGGTGCGGCCTCCCACCAGGCAGCACTTACCGCAGGTGGCTCCCAACTGGCATCGCAGCAAGGGCCAACGTGCCCCTGTGGGAGGTAGGAGGCATGTGGCTCCATGCGCTGCCCCTCTCTGCAAGTACCATCCCTTCAACTCCCATTAGCCACAGCTCCCCATTCCTGGCCAATGGGAATGTGGGGTAGTGCTGGCTGGCAGGCAGAAGCAGCACACCAAGACCTCCCTCCACCTCCCCAGGGCTGCGCTGGCTGCTTCTGGGAGCAGCGTGGGGCCAGGACAGCTAGGGCGTAATCTAGTGGCAGCCCCGCTACACCATCGGGGGATCATGATCAACCGGGGGAGTCCCTGCGATTGACTGGTTGGTGACCACTGGTTTATCGGCAGATCCCAAATAGCTATTTACACAGCAGCACTTGTGCAGAGGAAGCTGTGACCATCTGTAATAGGGAAATATTAAAACTTGGATTTTAGGACAGGTTGAAACCCTCCACAAATGACAGTGCAAAGGCCTACCCGTAACATCTGGCAGAACCTTTTTCCTCTGCTTACTTGTAATCAGCTGGTGGCTTGAAGTCCGGGTTGAGGGCCACCATCTCTGTGATGAGGTTATGCCTCTCCTCCTCCAGCTTCTTGCGGGTGCGGAACTCACGGGTATTCAGGCGCTTCCCCTCGCTATTGTAAATGGGCTCAGGGGAAGGGGACCTGCAGAAAACACCCATGGTTATTCTTCCTGTGTTCAAACCCAAGCGGCCACTTACAAGTACAGCTTCCCCTGAACCCTAGCATAATTTAGGCAAATCAGAGCTAAATGTGCTATTAAGACCACAGGAAAGGAAGGTGTAAGTTCATTCATGCCTGTCTTATTGCTACATGGATAAGGAGATTGCAGCAAAACACTGTATGCCACGAGGAGAGGGGAAAATGAGGTGCTTTATGGGGGTAGCAAGGCTGTAAACAGCGACAATTACAGCAACTCTGCCATGAGTGTGCTCATGTCTTTTTAAAGGGGAAGGTGGAGAGAGTTAATTCGCACGGAGAACAAACTTTCCAGCTTCACTAGGCAATGCAGCCATGAGTTTACAGAGACTCTTAACGCAGGAGGTAATGCAGGTTAAACGTGGACTTTTAACACCATAACAGAGTAACAAGAGAGATTAGTCTAATGAAAGGTGACTAATCCTGCTGGCAACACCCATTAAGTCTAGTTCACTGCCACAATGTAGAGAGACGGTCATGGCTTCTGTCCTGGCTTTTCCATCATTGTGCTGGCAGCTTCAAGGCCGACTCTCAACCTGTCTTCTGTGTTAAGGGTTAAAGGCTGGGTCAAACCGTCTTTTCTTGGTCCACAGTCTGGACCTGTAAACCTCTATGGAGAACCCTGTTTTCTCCACAGGGTTTAGATGCCCAGAAAGCAGAATTTTTGTTTTGTTTTAACAGCAAAATGTTGTAAAGCTAAAATAAAAGAGTCAGTTTGATTTACCACAGCTGTGTTTGCGGTAAGAAAAAAGCCACACTCCTAGAAATTTGATTAAGTTATGGACCTTTTTTAAAACATGAAGGAAAATTTAGGATTAGCTGCAAGAAGGGAAGAGATTACGTGGATCAGGTTATTAAAAAAATACATCCCGGAAGTAATCAGAAATCTACACCCTTGTTTTAGGTTAAGAGAAAACTTTCTAGCAGGTTAGAGCAAAGATTAAAATCAGTTGATCCCACTGTCTTCTGAGCCTAAAGTGAACCATCAACACATGGAATAAAAGGTCAGGTTTGATCAGGACTAATCATGTCTAAATTACACCTCCATTTCTAGGATTTGAATAAATGTAACACAGTCCAATAGCAGAGAGAGCAACACAAAAATACAAGGTATCACCCTCCCAGCTTGTTTTTACTAAGCATCTTAAACTCATGTTAGCTAGTAGTTGGTTTAGAAACACATTTTAAAGAATTCAAGTAACAATGAATTATTAAACAGCTTAACTTTGAGATTACACCTTCAGAAAATTAATGCTAAAACATTCATTTCATGCATTTGATTCTGTTGAACTGCTGAGGAGCAATTAAGAGTTAGTCTCTTTTGTAACTGAATCACAAACTCCAATAATATGTATTTTTTTTAAACCACTAACAGGTTTGATATTTGACAGATCAGACGACTCTGGCTTTGGGCTCTTTTGCTAAACTGATTAAAAATGTTGAAGGCTGTTAAAGCAATGCCTCACCTTCACAGGAAAAAAAATAAGACACCAGTAACTTTCCCTTCATCAATCTGGATTACTGTTCACATAAGAAATGTCAATCTGTCAGACAAATTAGGACCAACTGCCCCAAATCAATCTTAAAAACCAAGAGCAAGGGAAAAAGGATAGATTTTACATCTATTCCCACCTGACAATGAAAGGATTAAAAAAATCACCTAGTAACTTATAATGGTTAAAGGTAATAGCCAAAGAGACACTATGCAGTGGTGTCCTGTAATGTAAAA
Organism: Dermatemys mawii; assembly: GCA_007922305.1. Classification (NCBI taxonomy): domain Eukaryota; kingdom Metazoa; phylum Chordata; order Testudines; family Dermatemydidae; genus Dermatemys; species Dermatemys mawii. The sequence goes on from ML677379.1 coordinate 675,282, forward strand.
AGTGCAATGGGAGTGCAAAATTTATGCGCTAAAGAAAACTAGAGTTATTGCAAGGAAATAAGGCATAATAATTTGACTCCTAGCAAGGCTAAACAAAGATGCAGAAGTGAATGGCTTTAAACATCCATGACACCATCTTACTGATCTCATACACCTTCAGCTGGTAGAATTCAAGCCAAAGAAGGCTTCACTCCCATTTTAAAAGCAAAACTACTTCATTGTGCTAAATGTTGTAACACAACAAATTCCAGCTGGAAGATTCAGGGAGAGGGGGTGCTTACTCCCCTCCGGTAAACAAACTGGACTCTGCTGTTGCATGCTAACAACCCAATTACAAAAATAATATGGTTAAATGCTGTTACTTTTCAGAATGTCACTGAAGCCCAACATAGCCACAGCTGTCCAAAAACCTACTGCAACATGTTCACTTCAAAAAGTGAAAATAAGGCTAGAATTAATCCCACCACCTGGAGTCCCCAGAATTCCCCGATGTTGGCCAATGCTGTACAATAGCTGGCAGCAAAGAAATTGGTTAGAAAACTCGTCTGGCTTTTAAAAAATCATCCTCAACAACCAAGCAGAAAGCTCTGCTATATAAGCTGATCAGAGTATGTTTCCAGGCTGCTCAAACTCAATGATGCAAAAATAAAAATTAAAATAAAATGAAATAGTGCTTAAAGGTTTGCAAGATGTACCTGTGAGAAAGACCTCTAGATACTGGGTATGTGCACAAGTCAAACCCTGAAAAAGTACATTAATTGGCTACCTTAATTTCCCTTAAAATAAGTCAGGTTAATTAAACCTACATGCTTAGAAAATTAAAACAATTATATACCCTTATTACCCTTCTCCCTGTGATCTTTGTAGGGCTAGAATTGGTTCCACTCCATCTTCCCTAACAGAAAAACCCCAGCTCTCCTCCACAACACTGTCACAGAGCATTGCAGTCATCTGACTAGAGCAGGATTGTATTGAACTGACACATTATGATGCCACCAAAAAAATGTATTAAAAAAGGTAAAAGTGTTACTGTCAGCTGGTTAAAACTGTTTCCCAACCTGTCCTCTGGGTTAGGGGGGATGCCCAGGTCTCCTGTGCGCAGTTTACGAGTCAGGTCTTCAATCTGCAGTTGCACTGGAAGAAACCAGGTTAGGAAAGAAAAAAGGATGGAAAAAAGACATTGTTACCAAAAAACATCTCAAATCTTAACATCAAAGCATGAAGAACGGGAGACTTTGCAATGGACGACTGTTATTGTGAATAAATCGAAGGAGACCCGCACAATGTTATGTGTCAATGTCAGCCAGCTAAGGTCAGCAGGAATCCAGAAAGGCCCACATTGATTTATTTACATCTAGCTAGCCTTCTTCAAAGAGGATTATTAATTAGAAAGCAAAGTGCTCAACTGAAATGGGGTTAGCAGAAAGAACTGTCTTATCTCAGACTACAACCAGCAAGTCATTGGAAACCAAAACTCTTTCTGACCTGCTAAAACTGGTATTCAATCTAGGCTTAATGGAAGATGCCTTTGCAAGCAATTCCACTGTCCTACTGAACTACTTCTTTCCATAGCAGAGTAACAATTTTGTTAAATACCAAAATAATTTTTCTGCTGATTTCAGAACCAATTAACTTTTTTTTTAACAATTGACTTGAATTAAGTCAGACATACCAGTTTAGAAAAGGTCTCATTTCTTTCCCAAGGCAAAAGCACATGGGTTATGCCCCTGTGCACATTTATTATTAATAGAACTCCTTAAGATAAATGAAAACAAAACTTACAGAAACTGCATGCACTGTACATTGCTAGCTAACCCATACCATGTACAGACTCCAAAAGGCCTGCTGCTGTTATAGGTCACAGACAAGGTAAGTCAGAAAGATTCAGGGTTGATTTTCAGACAGTACATTACTAAAATGTACAAGCAGCTAAGCTTGATTCAGGTTCTGGGTGCCTGATGCTGTACAAAAGAAGAAAGATCAGGATCTTTTAACCCTGAGCAATGTGATTTGTTTAACTTCTGGAGAAGCTGAATAGAACACATGGGAGAGAGGAGTGCTAATCTGGTCCACACTATTTCTCCTCAACATCCCTCCCCCATTTATTATTATTTTTTAAATAGAAGTGGGAGTGTTGCATTTGCTTCTTACCTTAGCATAGACTGAGAATTCTGAGCTGCAGCTATTTCATCCAACTGGCAGTAATTTTATGCTAGTTCCAATTTAAGAAGTTTAAGGATGCCTCACTGGCACAGGAACCTTGCTTTCTTTTTGCATGCAATACATCTTACATTTCTAACTCCCTTTAAATGACACTGACAGACTGAGAAACTGGAGACTGGAAACTGGCACACACACACTCTCCTTGCCTACCAACCATTTCCCTTCTTTAAACTGTTCTTCAAACAACCCTGCCTCTGCCTACCCCCCAAACCCTACATCGCTCCTCCTTAATCCCTCATGTCTCCCTCTTCCAAACTTGTACCCTGTATTTTCAGTTATGCACACATTATAAGCTCTTTGGGACATGACACAGGTCCTAGCTTTGTTACTGAAATAGCATGTACACATCAGGTTCTACACAAGTAGCAAAACAGCAGCTTCAGAAAATCTGGAAGTCGACTATTCATGTGTACATTTCCCACTGTCGAGCAGTTAATTGTCAATGCAGCTAACACCTGGCTCTTCCTTTAAACATCCCATGTTCGTTTTATGATACTGGATCATAAGCAGCTTTAAATTTCTGCTTAGATAAGATCTTCTGGTACAGAAACTGACAGACTCAAGAGCAAAACCTACACTGTCTAGAAATTGACCTAGCAACCTTGACCATAAACTATTAAACTTAATAGTAACCACAGCCAGCTCTCAGCACTGCTGTGGATGAACAGGATGACTAGTTACAAAGCAAGTCAAAATTCTCAGTAGTTATGCAGAAGAAAGAAACTAAAGATTATTTCCAACCCCAGGGAGATGAACTGGATCACACTGTCTTGTGAAGAAGAGCTCGCTTTATGTAAAATGCAAGAACTAGAATTAATGTGACAATGCAAAGTCTCAGACACATTAGGAGGACTTTTTTGCCCTCTGTCACCCTCATGGCTTATATTTGGTAGTTCATGAAAAGTAAATTTAGCATCACTGTTTGCAACTGAAGGCAAAGTTAATGTTAAACCTCGTATTTATAAGCCAAGTTACTTAAGCATTTTTATTCCCATACTGGAATGATGTAGTCCCAAAGACAAATCTTAACCTTTGAAATTCCGTTTTCACAATGAACATTTCAAAATCCTTCATTCCCATAGAACAGAGCAGTATCCCTTTCCCAGCAGTTTGTGTGCATGTGAATACAGAGCTCATTTAGCAAAGCTCTAAACTAGAAACTGAAGGTTTAGATTTCTTGCCATAGAACAGAAGCAAAGTTTCTCAATTTTCCTCTGAGAGCAAAACCAACATGACCAATATAACCTTGAACATAAAAATTGAACTTCTACAGGTGTCTTTTTTAAAAAAATTAAGCAGCCTAAAAGTCAGAGACTAGGTTTGAGGGGATTTCTGGTGCAAGATTGTGCTGTGAAAGAGGTACCTGCTTCCCACATAATACATTCAGTTTGAAGTGGGACTGGGAGGCAGTGTTCTCCACTGGAGAGGTAATCCTAGAGGCCCCCCACTGACTAATGAAATTACTAAAGAGATGTTAAGAATAGGGGACTAATATACCCAGAGGAAGGACCACCCCATCCCTACAAAAACTGTTCTAGCCATTCCACTTTCACCATGCCTGTGGAGAACACTACTCCTGTCACAAGCAGGACAGGGGAGCTGCAACAGTGCACAACTGAGCAAAAAGATCTGAATTACTGATTTGAAGTTATGGAATAAGGCCACAATAACCTGAAGTCTAGAAAAAACACAGTTAACTTTCCAAACACTCAGCAACCAGCAATAGTCTCAGAATCACCACTGACAGCAGATCCGATGGAAAAAGGGGAGAACGTGTATTTACCTATATAAGCTCTCTCTTGCTCACGAGTTAGTCCAGGAGGGATAACAGTGGGCATTCCTGGGATGACAGTCTTCTGCTCCATGGTGTCTTGGTTCCATCTGCTTCTCTTCCGCTTCTTATTAGGGAAATCTAAGGGCAAGCGTCCTTCTTTAGACACGCTTTGTAGAAATACCTTCATACATATAATTTGACTTAATACACACATTTTACATAAACAATAATCGCTGCAACACTGAGCACACAGAATTCCCTTAAGTCAGAAATACTGTCAAGCTAACTACTCCTTTCAATACCAAATCTCTCACTGGGAAGAGGAGAGCTGCACACAAAGGCAGCAAGGTCAGGTGAGTGGCACACTGAACCAAAATTATATTCTAGTCTAATCACTGACCTGCCATGTGACTTTGGGCAAATCACTTCACCTCTCTGTACATCCCTTGTCTATTTAGCCTTTAAGATCTTACTGTCACCATGTTTGCACAGCACCTAACACAGTGGGAGTGCTATCTTTCTTGAGGCCACTGGGTGCTACCATAATATAGTGAATAGCAGGAAGAGCAGAATTTAATCAGCAACAGTTGCCACACTGAGACTTATTTACGACTTATTTATTATTGGCAAATCAGCAAGGGGCGGAATCAGCAGTGAGATCGAAATTCAACAGAACAGTGGCTATCATCTACGAAGTTATGCCCCTTCAAGGCAAGACAAACATGAAAACAGGAAGATGCTTCAAGATCATCTCTCCAAAATAAAAGAACAGCTCTCAAATCCAACTAACATTTTTCTAGTCATATCAGCCACCATTTTTAAAGGGATCTCTGCAGTTCTGATCTCCCTCAGCAAAGCAACATGGCTGCCTCCCAAAAGCACCATTTCACATTCAGCCTCTCTGCTCACATTACTCTTACCTTAACGGATCTTGTTAAGTGTTCTAGGGATATTTACACTGGATGATATGATAAGAAACTATTAAAACACCACAGCAGTTTTCCTTTAACAGTAGTGTAGGAAATTATTGTTAATTTTATTTTATTTTTTATTATGCTAATCTATGACTTGCTTTCACACCGGTACAGCCAAAGGAGCATTTTGTTGTATGATTTGAACACATTTTCAAAATGGACGCTTCTAGAAAAAATTAGAAGCTTAACAGGATTAACTATCCCTAATCATCTAACTAAAGAGAGACACTAATAAAAATAGAAAATTAAAGATACCAAGGCAGGCTTTATCCCCCATTTCTTCCCAATCCTACAGAGACCTCCATTTTGTATTGAGTATTTGCTAACTCCTATAGGCAACACTAGGCCTTGTCTCTTCCAAGAATACTATCTCAGGCTGTTCAGTGCCTGGAGGACAGCAGTTATTTTGTGTCCAAAGTTCATGACTACCACATGCATTAACTGAAACCCCCATTTAAGTTACCAATCCCCAGATCAGTTTTCATTCCCTTCTTACCCACAACCAAGTCTCTCCATCCAATTAAAAAGAACACTCCCGTCTTCACTCCCTTCCTCAGAAAAGGGAGCAGCTCCCCCACCCCATCCTGGCCCCATTCAGCACAATTCTGATCCCTTTCTTCTGGAGTGCCTCATTTCCCACCTTTCCCAGTCTACTCTCTACCTATACCTACACCTACTATACACCCATCCCACCCAACCCTTTATTTGCCTCAAACTCTTTCTGCTCCCAGAGCACCCAACATCATCACTTCCTCCCACTCTCAATTCTACCTTTTGCCCCCAAATACCTCTTCAACAGTGTCCTAGCCATCTCTCATCTCATAAGCTCTTAAACCCCAAATTCACGCCATTGCTGTTTCTATCCCATACCACAATCGCCAAAATTATAGCCACTCCTACGTTTCAGCCCCTTCAACTTCCATGGGCAATCTCAAGACCACCACCCCCCGCGCATTCCTATGCTTTTAGTGCAACCTTATCCAAACTTACCCCCTCAGCCTATGCTGCCAACTAGACGCAAAAAGCCCCAAGCCTGCCCTGTCACCCCTTAGCACTGTCCCATTAGTGTATCCCCCACCACTCCAGCCACGTAACTTCCACATCTCTTCCGTACTGTACTTACCTCTACTCCTATAGACCCCCACATTGCCCTATAGTTCCTCGCCATCCCCGCCTCGACCCTATCCATATAACTGACCCCCACCCAACCCTTCCTAGCCCCCCTTTCGCCCTGCCCCTCACCGTGATTACTGCCCCCTCCCGGGCCGCTCTCATCCTGCTGCTGTTGCTGCGGCGGTGGTGGCTGCTGCTGTTGCTGCTCGTGGCCCTGTGGCGGCGGCGGGGGAGACGGGTATCGGTATTGCCCGTACTGAGGAGGGGGCTGAGGCCCCCCAGCCTGAGGCGGCGGCTGTTGCTGCTGCGGGGGCGGAGGCGGAGGTGGGGGCGGTGGGGGCTGCGGCTGCTGCGGCGGTGGCTGAGGCTGGGGCGGCGGAGGTGGTGGTGGCGGAGGAGGGGGCGGCGGCGGCAGCGCTGCGAACGGGTAGGCAGCAGCCGCCATGGGGCCTAGGAGAGCGGCTTGAGCCTGGCCCGGGCCTGGGGGTGGTGGAGGGGGAGGGCCTGGAAGGACCAGCCCTGGAGGACCCGGCGGAGGCATCGGGTAGCCCGGCTTCCCCGGCGGTGGGGGTGGATGGAGCTTCCCTAACGGCGTGGCGTTGGCTCCAGTCGCCGCCATTAGAGTCTCCTCAGCTCGCGGCGTTCGCGTTTCGCGAACCTTCCAGCCTTTGCACCTCATAAAGCTGCACAAAAGTCATTGGCCACGAAGATGTCAGTCACACCCGGACGTTCTTCCATTGGCAGACTCTTACGTCCATTGGCCTTCTACGGCAGCCCATTGGCCGAGCTGCTCCAGTGCAAGAAAGCGATTGGAGGAGAGTGCTCGAGTTTGGGGGCAGCGCGCATAGGTCATCTGAGATGTCACTCCGCAGCGAACTGAGGTGGAAGTGGTTGAGAGGCAGAATGGTAAGCAGCATGGGGGGAAAGACAAGTTATGATTGGTTGACTAGAAAAGTAAGGCGCGGTACTAGCTGTATGGCACGGAGGGTGGGAGCGTAGTTGAGTATCCGTGTTGGTACTGGATGAAGACACGGAGGGCGGGCGCTCGGGTTGGCGAGCCGCGTCAAGATTGGGTGAGGGGGGGAGTCTTGCCACACGCGCGGCGCGCCTTAGAGATTTTGGAAAGGTCGTTGGAAGACCCCGTACTGTGCGGGGGCGGTTGGTAGTGACGTTAATGCGGAGGGTCACTCTCATTGGGTAATACGCAGGGCGGGCTGGCGGTTATGATTGGGGAATGAGGCCTTTCAACTAACGGAGCCTTCCTTCTCTGATTGGTGAGTGACAGGGCAGGCGCGATCCAGGATGCTGAGTGGTGACCGGAGCCTCAGTCAGTGCTGGGCGTGTGGTACACCCCCTCCCCCACCCCGGACATGCTGGGAGCCCCAGGGGCTCATGGGAAGCTCCGTGTTTCACGCTGCTGGGAGCCAACCCCCCTTCACCCTGCTCGAGGGCCTGCAGGCCCAGGGAAGGCTGCTGGGGGGAGGGGTATTAACGCCCCGCACACAGCGGGGGGGGGAATGTGCCCAGCAGGAGGAGGGCCCGGGCCACACCGTGCAGCTGCTGCTGAGCGTGCCAAGGCTCAATCTCACCCCCTGCACCTGGCAGGGCCTTCAGGGGAGCAGGCTAGGAGCCAGGGTAGGTACCATGGTGACAGGACCTAGGGGCACTCGCTGCCCCCTCTGGCTGCAGTTAGGGACAGGGAGTAACTGAGGAGTAGGTGGGGGGCTGATCAAGTGCAGTCCTCTCTTCTTTGGCTCCCTGCTCAGCAGGTATTTCTCCTTCTCCTCAAACCCACCCGTCTCCAGCCATGGCCTGGCTCTGGAGTTGTTGCTTCTCCCTTGCAAGGAGAGCACAGCCCCAGCTCCAAAACAAACATCAGTTCTCTGCTTTCCTTCTCCCTGCCCAGCTCCCAATGACATTAGGGGGGGCTCTGTGCCCCTCCCCCTCCCCAATTTTAAAAGAGGGCAGAAGATTTCAGACCAGACTGAAGACCAGTCCTTACTAATTGAAGTGACAGTATTAAAGATTAGGGAGGACAGCTAGAATAGCAGCAGAGCCGAACAGGTAAAGAGGCCCTAGTCTAGTGGCACTCCTCTCTGAGTGATTCATCCAATTAACACAAAGCAAACAAAAGACAGATTTAATATCAATATCTCTTTATCTTTTAAATAGCATATTTTTTCAAGTTTGGTTTCTTTTATCCATAAATTCCAACTTTTAGTTAAAAAACACAGAGAAATTAGCAAAACGGAAAGGGAAGCTTCCACTGCCTGAGTTAGTAGAGCCATTGGCCCCAGGATCCTGGTCTCTGTCACATTGGCATTTGGGGTTGGCAGTAGTTTCCAAGGTAGCAAAAGAATAAGGCATCCCAGCAGCCAGCAAATGCAACATACTGCCTGCCAGTATGAAACTCTCTGCTTCATTTCAAAGCAGTCATCTGTTCATCCATCTTTTCACACTCAGAATACCAGTCATGCCAGCCATACACCCCGCTCCTCCATAAAAGACACACTCAAACCTCTCTTACACCAATCAGCAACCCACTCTACCAAGCGATTGGCCTGCTTAGTAACCAAGTCCCTCACCTAGCTACTGTACCTGCCCCATCAACCAAACCCATATTTTCCCCCATTCAACCCAAACATTGCCCCTGCCACTTCTAAACTAACCCAGCCGACCAAATGAACTCACCTCATCCTAATAACCACCACACCCCACCAACAAGCATTCAAGCTCTCTGCAATCAAGCCATCAGCCAGCTCTCAAACCAATCAATCTGGATGCCCAACTAGCCATCCCACTCATCCCCCAGAACCCATCCAGCCCCGCAATCGCTCAAACCATTACCAAAATAGTCCAGCAGGTATCTCAGCCACTTATTAAATTCAATAGATTTGTCCCACCTCAGGCATTGCTTGTTGCTCACACCTTGAATGACGAGACACAGAACTGCTTTTCCACTTCTTATGCAGTTGAAGGCATGTGCCAGATTTCAGGACCTTAAGTGCTACATAGGGAACACAATGCACCCACTAGAAAACTGATTGTCTTCATGTTGAAGCTGGAGGAGGAGAAGGAGGAGGAGACGTTCACACCCTGTGGCTCCAGAAGGCATCTTCTTAGGGTTAAGAAGAGCGGGGAGCATTCGTCAGGCACAGGTATCAGTCAAGACAGACTTCAGAGGTGTCTTTGGACTGGCTGGTAGTCAATTATTGCAGACATAAGGGTCTCAGGAGATGCTGGCCCTAAAATGGGAGAGGGAATCTCTCCATACACTTCTGAAAAGCAGGGGTATCTCAGGAAGACTTTGGACAATAGGACAAGTGGATTGTAGAGTAGAACTCATCTGACATGTATTCCCGCTGCAGGAGACAGGCCCCGCTCATGGGAATATTTCTCCAAGGCTCCTGCTACTTGTGCGCTTCCACTGAGCTTCTCAGCTATCAGCAGTTTCAACATCACAGCAGGATTTCCCCTTCTACCCACTCTGCATCAGTCCACATGGGATGTTGGAAAGGCAGTTCCGCACTCTCAGTAGCTGCTCTCATGTCCCGTTAGAATGTAGAGGTTGCTGTGAGCCAAGGGATTGTCTGTGGGTGTGCTCTCCAGGATGATATCTCTGGGTGGAGGGGTAGAGGTAAGAGCAATGAGTGAATGTGGAGAGAGAGATGGTCAGAGCACGTTTTGAGCAGAACAGGAGGATTGGTAACCCAAACCTGACTTGAGAGGTGCTGCACCCAAGCAAGGAATGCAACTCAGCAAAGCCAGCCCCAACCATGATTGTACCCCATCGCCCAACCCAGAACCCATCACAGTCCCACAGCCATGAATGCAACCCACCTCCTACATAAAAACAAACCCACCAACCCAGCCACACAACCCTGGACACCATGGGTTAGCCTCTCCAACCCAATCATGCAAAATCAACTCTTGGTTCAAATGCTGGGCACATTTCTCTGACCTCACCCTTTATAGTATAAACATAGCAGCATTTTATTATATAAACCCCAACCAAACAGGTGCCACTCCCTTCACATGCTTCTCCCCGGCAAGATGATGAGAGAACCACCTCCACTATGCCTAATGCGCTACTGGCAGGTGCTCTGATACTGCAGTGACAAGCACAGTAGAAGACTCTATATAGAATAGAATAACTTCATCCCAGCCATGCAAACCCAGCCCCCAGTGCGGCACATCCACCTAACCTCCAGCAACTCCAGAATGCAGCCTCAACCCTGACACAGTGTCATGCATCCTCAACACAGGCCTGCAAATCCATTCAATGTCCAGCAGGAACAGGGGCACAAGATGGACACAACAGAGAGTCAGGGTGGTGACTGGCTACTGAAGTGACCCAGCCCGTGCAAGAGAAAGGAAAAGAAGTTCACAGCTCCTGGTCTCTCAGTCCCCAGATAATTTTCCCAGCCTTGCAGCCCAGCAACAAGTTTCTACCGATGGTACAGCCAGCTGGAGCAGCGCAGCCACGCCACACGATCAGAGGATGGACAGAGCAGAACAAGAATTCTCGGTATGGGCAGGTGGCAGCACCAACAATATCCTCACTTTGGGGCCTCACCTGTTGGCTCCCAGCACCCGGAACACCCTGGATTTATCGGTGATTTCTTGGGTCACCTGTCAAGGAGAAGAGTCAGATCAGCACAGTTCTCCCAGCCCAACTCCTTGCTGGGTCAGTGCATCTCCATCCCCTCCCAAACCAGGGTGGTGGGAGAGAAGGGGACAGATCCTATTCAAGTCTCCGTTAGGAGCAATGCCAACTCCATGCATCATCTCCAAGTTAATCCCCCCTGCAGAGTCTGATCCCCATCTTTGGGGAAGATAGGGAGACACGTCCACCCAAGTCCCGACCTGCACTCACCTCGTTGCCCTCAAGGCTGCGGCCCTGCATGCCATGTTTCCAGAAGGCCAGCACGCTGTCTTGAAGGCACACTGCGGTAGGAAGGACAGAAAGAAGGGGGTGAGCAGCAGGTGGTATGGACGACCCCCACCTTGGGGAAGCTGGGAGGTGGAGGACACTCAGGGCAGGGAGGAGGGTGCCAGAGGAAGGGAAGGCTGGACAGCTCCTGAGGTCGCCAGGCCAGGCAGGAGTGTGGGCTGGGAGATGGGCAGCCCAGTGGCAGCTCTCTCCCCAAGAGACCTCCCTCCACTCACCTATTGTCTCAATGGGGAAATTGAAGGTCAGTTCTGGGATCAGGGCTCTCTTGGGGGCCCCACACAGGTTCACTGTTCTTACATAGCCTGCAGGGGAGAAAGAGTGAGGCAGACGGCACCCGCTGTGGCCAAGACTGAGCCAATGAGAGGGCCATGCCAGAGGAGGGACTTACGCTCAAAGCAAACGAGGACTGTGTCTCTGTCCATCTGAGTCACGTGGCAGGCCACACTGGAGGCCCCATCTGCAATGACAGCAGGAGAGACATATTGAGACTCTAAGGGAGCTGGCACCCCCAGTGGGAAAAGGCCCTGTACCCCACTCCTTCACCTCAGAGCGCACCAATTCTCCCAGAGAGGAAAGGCCCTGAGTCCCATTCCCCACCCCGGGGCCAGATTCAAGTTGTCACCCCCTGGAGGGGAAAGGCTCTGAGTCCCATTTCCTGCCTCCCCTAAGCTAGCCATTCATCCCCCCACCACCCTGGGGCCCATGTGTGCTGGTACCCCCGAGAGGGAAAATGTCCCATTCCCCACTTGGGCGTCTTTTACCTGCAGCGGGCTCAGTGCTGAGGCTGGAGTTGGTGCTGAGTGAAAGGACATTAAACTCCAGCTCCTGGCCCGGCCGATGTTGGTCCACAACACGCACACACACCTGGGGGTACTCTTCCGTCTCCACCACAAGCAGCTCAAACAGGTTCAGGGGAATGGGCAGGGCCGCAGGAAAGTGCTGGGGTGAGGGAGAGGAGGCTGAGATCTTAGCAACGATGGGTTCTCCCATGCAGTGAGCTTCCCTAGGGCAGTGCCATCAGTGAAAAGGATCCGGCAAGTTTCCCCAACCCGAGCAGCATCCAATCTATGGCAAGTGTTGCAAGGGTCCCTCCGAAGCAGTGCCCTGTAGATTTAGTTCCATGCAGGCCTACACCAGAGTCAATGAGACTCTTGGGTTCCCTAGTGGCTCCAGCACCCCGTTTCCCCCCCACATCCCAGACCTACCTTCAGCAGCATGAACTTCTGCAAGGGCTCGTACCACTGCAACAGCACCAGGCTTGAGGGAAGAGCGGCACACAAAAAGGTATTGCCGGAATAGGGGTTCCGAACTGAAAGGCAACCAAGGCAGGTGAATAGGTTCCCCTGTGGGGAGAGCAATCAGCTGAGGGGCTCCCCTGTCCCCAGGGAGACAGCGATCCAGCCTACAGGGAGAACCCTGGCAGCATGTCAGGATCACACTCACCCACTCGGCACTTGAGGCAGCCCTTGGTATCCGCTATCTTGGATGAGAGCGCAAACTTCCTGCAGGGAGGAGGAACAGAACAGAAGGAAGAAATGAGCTGCCACTGGAGGACAAAAGGGGGCAGGATGAGGGGCTGAATGGAGAGGGGATCTTACAGCCACGCATGATGCAAACCCACCCACAGTTATCCTGAGAGGAGAACTGTCAGCCAGTTAACCCATGGAACTCTCTGCTACAAAATAGTGGAGAAGCAAGGAACTGGAGGAGGACTGAAGGAAGGATGGGAGAGATTTCAAAGAGAAGAGTGCGGCTGCTGCTAGGATTGTGAGACATATCCGTGCACCCATCATGGTATGACTGACGGTTATTCTGGACTCTTAGGAACACAAGAGCCACCAGACTGGATCAGACTATGGCCCTCTAGCCCACTGTCCCGTCCCTCACAATGGCATCAGAGGAAGCCCCACATCAGGCCAGTTGGGGTAATCTGCCCTCATGAAGGTCTCATCCTAATCCCTAACAGGGATATTCTTAAACCTTCAAGTGGAAGGATTTAGCTCCCTTCAAATTTGTTACCATGAGCTAGTCTAAATCTATTTGTTCTCATTCTCCACCGAGCACCCAGTCCCTCTGGGAAATTCACTACGCTCGTCACCTCAGTGCCAGGCAGAGTGTACCACAGGCTAATCGTACACTGCACCAAGGTCAGGTTTCAGGGCTTGACTACAACCAGGGAGGTCAGGAAGGATCTTTCTCCACCCAAAGTAGCATTGGAAAATGAAGCATCCAGCAGATGCTGCAAATGAAGACAGGAGACCAGGGTAGATAGGCCCATTGGTCTGGGTCAGGATGGCAGGCATGAGATGGGGAATACTGGCCCGGATGGACCCAGGGTAGCATAGAGGAAGAGGGGCCCATTGAGCTAATCCAAGGGGATACTGGGCCCTAAGGGAACATGAGGGGATCTCAGCCTTAAGTGGCCAATTACAGGACCATGAGGACACCCGGTTCCATCCGGGGATTGACCCTGCCTCCTGGCTAGGTGGAGTTTCAGATGCGGAGCCAAGCACAGCACCTGGGGATGATGCGCTCAGTCAGCCGGTTGGTGGCAATGGAGAGGGGGACCTGCCGCTTCTGCAGCTGCCTCCGCTGCTCAAAGAGGCCTAGGAGGTTGTGAGAGGAGATCTGGGAGGATTTCCCTGCAGAGAGAGAGCTGCATTAGATACTGGGATGGTGGATCCCAATGTGCTATCCTCAAGGAACTGCACCTAGCTCTGCTGGTGCCCCTCACCCCCACCCACAGCCCTGGCCATTCCAGCCTGGGCTCCATACCAAGCCCTGCAAGTGCCCTCACCCCATCCATAGCCCCGTCCATCCCAGCCTGGGCTCCACACCCCATCCATAGCCCCAGCTATCCCAGCCCTGGGCTCAACACCCAGCTCTGTTGGTGCCCCTCAATCCTGATCTGCAGTTCCTTGCTATCCCAGCCTGGGTTGCCTCAGCTCCTCCACCCCTGGCTGATGCCCCTTGAGAATTTGTGTGATATTCTGTGTACCTCACAGTAGCTGTAGCCAAAGGAACGTAGTTTTCAGACTGGGAGGAAGCCCAGATCCAGTGCCTCTCCTACTCACTCACCTGCTAAGGAGAGCAGCACGTTGTTCATACAGTACAGCCAGGAGCACCTGTGGGGCAGGAGCTGGGAGACACAGACAGAAACCTCACCGGTTAATTCTTCAGTCAGCATAATCAGGAAACTCCATGCAGCACTGCCATTACCTCTGCCCATATTGCCCATCGTTTAATTAGTTAATTACTCAGCCGGGAGAGACCAGGGCTGGAATAGCCAGACACTCCCTGACAGCCAGCGCTCCCCACATCACCCACTGCTGGGAGAGGCCAGGGCTGGAGTAACCAGAAGCTCCCCCGGCCCCCACAGCCTGAGCTCCTGCCCTGCTCCCTACAGGAGCTCTCACAGCATTAAGCTATATCCCTATATCCAGGCATCTCACCTTCTCCATGGTGTCCTCATGGAGTTCATGCAGGTTGAGTGTGTAAATCCCCTCCTCAGCTCCTGCCACCAGGTACTGATCTGAAACAAGGCCAGCCAGAGTTAGGTTTGGGGGGCGGGGCAGATTCCCAGGACCCACTTAGAAGCCAGCAGTGTGCCTGCTCCCCTCCTACCCACAGGCCTCTTTTCAGCCCAATGGCTGGGAGCTCAGAGCTGATACCCAGGAGCTGGGGGGAAAAAATCAAGTCCCCGGATCTGCTCAGCTATGACAAAGGCTGGAGGGTGCGGCAAGGGTGGTGAGGAAGCAGGAGAGCATAGGTTGAAACTCAACCAGTGCATCGGTGAATTGAATGTGGGAGGAGAATCAGCATCCTCCCCCCAGCCCCGAATGGAGCAGCCGGGAGGAGATGGGGTTACTACAGACATTGTGGGGGGAAGAGAGCTGTGTTGGAGGCAGCTGGGGTGGGAAGGGGCCCTACCTCGTGTCTCCGGGTGGATCCACGTCACAGCTGAGTTGATCTTTAGAGGGCAGCCATTAAAGACTTTGGAAAAGCAAGCACCCATCTGTGAAGGAGAGACCAGGGGAGAGGCTGGGCCTGAGTAGCCAGGAGCTCCCCGCATAGCCAGCACTCCCACCCAGCTCTGTACAGCACCCCCTGCTGGGAAAGACCTGGCCTGGAGTAGCCAAGAGCAACCCCAACAGGCAGCACTCCCCGCCTGCTGTCTGAACAGAGATGCTGAGGAAGGCACTTACATGGACCTTGGGGGTGGGAGGCAGCCCATGGCAGCTGGATCTCTGAAAGAGAGAGAGAGCCAATCGACACCAGACACCACCAAAAGAAGGATGTTGAGCTGCCCACCCTAGCTGAGCACTGGGGCACCAGCCAACACCCAGACATCAAATTGGAACCCAGGAGTCCTAACTCCCAGCTCCTTGATCTAACCACTGGATCCCAGTCCCCTCCCAGAGCAAGAGATAGAACCCAGGAGTCCTGCTGCATTGTTGCCTACGCACAATGACCACCAGGCCTCCCCATAATCTCCTACTCCCACTTTCTACCCAGGCCTGCTCCTCCAGTGGTTCTCACCTACCTCTGTCTCCTCCCTCCTCTTCATAGTGGCCCATTCGGTGGAGAGCAGGGAGGCTCCAGGCTCTGGGGAACCAGTGTGCAAGGTGGGTGGGACGTCACCTGACTCTGGGCTGCCTGGAGGTGGGGGACACACACAGCACCCGCCTATCAGAGACAGCTCTGGCCTGGCAGCCCCCTTCCTAGGTTGCAACGACCCCTCCGCCCCCCCAGGGGCTCCCTCCATTCGCAGTTCTCAGTCCCACTGGAGATCCCTGCTCCTCGCCTGGGTTAAACTCTGGTGTTAAAACAGCCCTGTTATCCCCTGCAATTGTCATGGCAGGGGCTCCTCTTGGCACCTCCACAGAGTGTCACACACACACTGGTCTCCTCCCCCAGTCCCGCATCACTCTGCCCCGATCTAGGGTCATGGTGTAAGGGAGGCAGAGTCTGGTCAGCCTCTGGCCTCTCTGCCAGTAAGGAGGTTAGTGTGACGGGAGGCCCCATCCTTCTAGTAACCAATGGGCTGAGATCCAGCTAACTCATTGCGCAGGTGGGAACAACTTTTATTCACTATGGACCTGGAGCCTGAACATAGCTGACCTGCCCTAGAGAGGAAAGGCTCTGTGTCCCACATCCAACCCAAGAGACAGCCAGTCCCCCACCCTGGAGCTGGATTGGAGCTGGCATGCCCCAGAGGAAAAAGGCCCCGTATCCCATTCTCTGCCCCTCTAAGCCAGCCAGCCAGTCCCCGCATCCGGTGTCAAATCCCAGTACCTGCTGGGGTCTGTCTTCTCATAGTCTCTGAGCCACCCCCAGGTTCCATGCCCCCCAGCTCCCAATTCATCAGGTCCCATAGCGATGCTCTCTTGATTGTTCCTGTCTCATTCTCAGGGATGCAGCCCGGATCCACAGGCTGATCCCCTGCGGTGGGGACCTGAGCAGAGAGACAGTCACAGAATGGGGCGGGGGACTTGTGCCAGGCAGGCAGCTGCTTGGGGAGATGCACGTAGAAGACTTACCTGTCCAGACGCTGGGCGGATGGTCAAACTCCTGCAAGGGAAAGACAGAGAGAAGGGTCAGGGGCAGGGCTCGGAGAGGAGCAGCCCCTCAGGTGAGCAAAAGTGCGAGCCCTGCGGTGGTGGAACTCCCTGCTCCAGGGTATCTCCAAGGAGACATCAGGGGTCTCTGATATTCATCCCTGCCATGGTTCAGACCCGGGACTGAGGAGCGGGAGATACAAAACAGTTGCAGAGAGCAGGGTCAGCAGAGTTCACACTTTGTCCCCACCCCCGAAAACAGCCCATGTGTCAACCCCTGCCACACGCACACCAGACACATCTCTGTGAGGGGGAGGGGCAAAGATGCTTGTGAAACTCAATGTGGGGGGGCAGGGACTCTGCATTACTGACCCCACTCCATTGAAATGACCTGATCTCTTATTGGAAGGTGAAGGGACCCCCCCACAACCCAAACCCCTTGGCTGCCCCAATCCCACCCTGAGTCTCAGCTTTACCTTTCCTCCAATGCCTCCTCCACAGACTGCAAGAGACTCCTAAGAACAAGAAGAGGGGGTAGGAATACAAATTACCGGCCCCCAACCCACTAGACCCCACTCCCTTCCCAGGGCTGGAATAGGACCCAGGAGTCCGGCTCCGAGCCTCCCCTGCTGTAATCCACTAGAGCCCAATGCTCAACACTAGAAACCCAGGATCACAGCCACCCCCATCCTTAGAGCTGACTAAACTGCCTATCTTCCTGCACTTGGAGGCATCAACCCCTCCCCCACCTATTATCCAGTAGGGGGCGCTGCTCAGTTCCCCATACCTCCCCTCCCCCATGACGCAACACGGGACAGGGAGATGCTGAACTTTGAACCCAAGACTCCCTCAGGCCTCCCCACACCATATATACTTACTCTTCAGCTCCTAGCAACGTCCAATCATCCTCTTCTTCCCTCTGGGGAAGGACAAGACTTGTAACTCATGTGGAATTACCTGCTCACCACAGCGCCCCCCACTGGCCAAGGCCAGGGCTGGAGTAGCCAGGAGATCCCCCTACAGACAGAGCTTCTGCCCCGCTCCCTACAGTGCCCCCTGCTGGGCAAGGCCAGGGATGGAGTAGCCAGGAGCTCCTCTTACAGCCAGCTCTTGCCCCACTCCTCACAGTGCCCCCTGCTGGGTGATGCCAGGACTGAAGTAGCCAGGAGATCCCCCTACAGACAGAGCTCCTGCTCTGCTCCCTACAGCACCCCCTGCTAGGAGAGGCAAAGAATTAATGGTATTTCCACTCACCAGACCACAATATGGTTCCGTTTCTTTTCTTAGTGGGGGCCCGAATTTAACTTGATTAACTGAAAATCAAATGATACAAGTTGTCTCATCTGCTGATTGATACACACTCCATACCCCCGGGCTACAGAGCAGCTAGGACTAGCGCGAGGCATCAGCTGTAATTCAGGGGTGAGGCAAACAGCCCAGCTGCTAATCACTCCTGCTTTTTGAAGATCCTTTGAACCCAGGCATCCGGGCCAAATCCCAGCTCTGGGAGATTCCATTCTTTCTGCCCATCCTTCCTCCGTCATTCCAGTTGGATTTTGGATTCATCTTCACGTGCCTAAGCTGTTGTGTAGCCTTGCTGTGTGACTGCCCCCAAACCCCACCCCAGAGGCAGCTGCATCTCAATGCCATGCAATGGATCCCTGAATAAACAGCATGCAGGTGTGAGTAGTGACTGTGCCTCAGTCTGGGTACACCACTCTTGGGGCAGGAGGGATGGTCCCCAGTCAGGGATGACTTACACTGGATTTCAGAGAGAGTCCGTTCTGCCTGGCCATGTGCCCCATGGGAGTGGATTTTGTCTGGGAAGATGTCGTAAGCCTTATAGGAAACGGAGGGGAAGGAGGGGAAGAAAGGAGGCAAGGAGATTTGGGGGGCACACAGACAGGATGCGGGAGGGGCAGGGAGATGGGGAACAGTTATTTATAATCTATTTCAAGTGCTCAATTCTCCCGCTTCACCCCAAGCTGGTTTTGCGGTGCGGGGCTGGACTGTAATAGTGGAGGGGGCTGATCGGGGTAGGTGCCAGCTCGGCAGCCCCCAGAGACTGCACACACCCAGTCCTAGTGCAGGAAAGCATCACTGGGAGCTGCATGGTCCACAGGGCTGCCCGGCTGCTGGTCAAATTCCACCCCAGGACAGGACCATTTCTATCAACCCCGCCCCCCACATCAACTGCCCCTGCCACTGGCTGGTTGTCATGGTAACCAGGCCTAGTGACTCAGCTGAGCTGGCTGTGGGATGGTGGGTCAGTGCTCAGGGAGGCTGCAGGGGCCAAGGGCATAATGGGTGCGTCTGGAGTCTCTCCCAGGACAGGTACCTCAAAGTCTCCGTCGTCCAGGGAGGGGGCAGCCAGGTCAGGGCAGTTGATCTTGTCGAGTAGTTCGATGGCCAGGGTGCAGGCAAGGGGTTGGATGGTGAACGGGTGCTGGGGGGACAGGGGTCATGGCGCTGAAACTGGGAGACAAATGGTCTCCCCAGACAGCCCCCTACTGTCCAATGCAGCATGCCCCATTTCCCCACCCCCCAAACCCTCCCCCGACACACACCACATCCCAACCCCCAGCCACACACACCGCCCCCAGCTCTCCCCTCCCGACACTTCACAGCCCCACTGCCCCCAGCTCCCCCACACCTACACTCTGCACTGCCCCCCACTCACCACATCCCAACCCTGCCACACTGAACCCCCATCTCCCTGACACACACTCTGCCCCCCCAACTCCAATACAATCCCGATAGCCCCCAGGTTCTCCCACACCACCCCCAATGCCCCCCAAACTCTTCACTCCAATTACCCTCCTGCTCAGCCATCACCCCCTTCAGCCAGTTCACCTGTAACAGCTTTTCTGCGTTGGGTCGCTTTTTGGGGTTCTTGGTCAGGGCCAGTTTGAGAAAGTGATGGAATTCTGGGGACCTGTGGGGGCAAAGGGGAATCAGCAAATCCCCCTAGGTCCCTCAGGAGACCCCTAGCCTTGCCAAGCCCTCCAAATTCTCCATCACTTTTAAAACAAAATCCCCACCCTCCATCCCCAGCATTCCTGCCCCCTGCTGGGAGAGGCCAGGGCTGGAGTAGCTGGAAGCTCCCCCGCCTAGCCAGCTCCTACCCTGATCCCTGCAGCACCAGCTGTTGGGAGAGGCCGGCAGCCACACTCACCAGTGAGATTTGTCTTTCAGTTTAGGGGGTTGGAAGCTGCTCTTGGACATGAGCATCAGGGCCCTGCACAGAGAGAGAGAGAGATATCAGGGGCGGGGGAACCAGACAGTCAGAACCAGAACGTGGAGGGCTGCGAGGGAGACAGACAGCGGTAGGAGGGGGCTCAATCCCAGATCTTCCCTTGCATCCAACTCTGCCTCCAGCAGCCCAACCTGATTCTCCTCCCGTCCTCTCTGTGGGGCGGGGCGAGACCAGCTGGGCCCAGGCCAAGGGGGCGCTCCGCTCTTTGCCCTCTTACCTCATGGGGTGCAGGTCGAAGAGTGGGGGCTGCAGCTCAGCCAGCTCAATGGCCGTGATGCCGATGGCCCAGATGTCACACAGCTGGTTGTAGCCGCCCTTCTTCTCCACTGCGGCCACCTCAGGGGCCATCCTAGATGAGGGAGGGCCACAGACCAATCAGACAACACCAGGGCATATTAATGGGACTCTGGCATCCAGCTATACTCATGAGCTTCCCCAACTCAAGGGGACTCAGGCATCCAGCTATACCCATGACATCCCCCTCACACTCACACGCCTGCCAAGCCACCCCTGGTACCCAGACATCAGGCTCAGCTCACTAGCCTCCCCATCACAAGCTATTCTCTGCCTAATGCTCCAGCTGCTGGGCACCCCAAAGCACCCCCATTTCTCCCAGGCTCCACATCCTTCTCCATCCCCCACTCCAAACCCCCTCCCCCAGAGATACCCCAGGCTCCAAGACAGCCCCAGATGGGGTGTCCCGATGGTGAGACAGGCTGGGGTGGCCAGTTCACTCCATTACCCCCACCATGTTCCCCCGCAGGTAGCAGGGGCAAAGGTGGGGGTGTGAGGTACCAGTAGGGGGTCCCAATAAAGGACTTCCGCTTCGCCACTGATGCTGTCAGCTCAGCTGAGACTCCGAAATCCGCTGCAAGACAGGGGATGGGGGAGGGGAATGACAGGAACTCTCATTAGAGGGCACTATGGGGAAGGGACCTCATATGCATATTGTGGGTCTGTACAGCGCCCGGCACAATGGGTCATTAGACACCACCAAGGATGGCAGACAGGTGAGCATACACAGCTCCACTGGTGCCCCTCAATTCTGACCCAGTTTCCTACTATCCCAGCCCTGGGCTCTCCCCACTGGAGTCCCTCAATCCTAATCCACAGCCACTCACTATCCTAGCCCTGGACTTCCTCCTTGATCCTCCAACCCTGCCAGTGGCCCTCTGTCCTGACACCCCCACCCCATTATCCCAGCTCTGGGCTCCATGCACCCACATAGGGATCCAGAGTTTCTATGGGGAAGGAGGAAGAGCTAGTAACTCACCCAGTTTCACATCTCCAAAGAGAGTAAGTAGGATGTTGGCTCCCTGCACCAGAAAAGTTAAAGTGTCAGCGAGGGAGGAACCACTGTTCCACCGGAGCGACCTCCCCTGCTAGCACAGCCTGCTCTGGAGATGAACCCAAGGGACTGGTGAAGGAGGGAGGGGAACATCACTCTGATCCTTCCCCTCCCCAAGGCCAGTGGGATTCTCCCACTACCCTTGTTACCACAGTGAAGGACCAAGTGTGGATGGCGAACAGAGTCAGCTGCTTGGATCCTTTTGGTGTTATCTTGGGAAAAGGGGACTAATAAGCAAAGGTGATCCTCAGCATAGGCCCACAAGTCTGATCTGGGCGGGGAAAGGATAGGATCTGTGGCTGGATGGGCCCATGGATCTGATCGGGAGGTGTAGGATGGAATCTGGGGCTGGATAGGCCCAGGGTCTGATTGGGGGCAGGGGGTAGGATGGGATCTGGAACTCAATGGACCCCAGGTCTGATCTGGGGGGGTAGAGCAGGATCTGGGATTGGATGGGCCCAGGGGGTCTCACCTTTATGTCCCGGTGCATCTTGCCTTTGGCATGTAGGTGGCTCAGGCCCTGGAGGGGGAGGAATGAGTATTCTGAGTATCCCCCCCGGCCATGCACCTTGCCACACACACCCCAGACTGAACTCCCAGCCCCTGGGGAGGATGCTGGTCTACTAAGAGAGGAGACATCAGCCACCTGTGCCCCCTCTCCATGGTGACGAGGCTAGTGCCTGTGCTGCAACTCACACAGCTCTTCCTGCCGCCAGGGACAGAGGAAGTTGCAGGGCAATCGACGGGAAACAAGAACTTCCTGCCTGGCCCAGGCCCTGTCAGACACAGCGTCAGGCAGAGAACCCAGGTGTCCGGGCTCCCAGCCCACCACCCTCAAACCCCACTCCCCTCTCAGAGCTGGGGACAGAGCCCAGGTCTCCCTCAGACACCCAATCTTATGTGCCCCCAAATGGGGGGTGCCCAGCAGAGGCTTTGAAGCCTCCAATCTAACCATCGGCTCCCTGTTTACTCACCTGCAGTGTTTCTCTGCACACATAGGCAATCTGCTTCTCAGAGAGGGGGCCTGTGGCTGGAAGAGACGTACAGACATGGACAGATACACTCCTGGGGGGTGGGGGTCACTATTCTCCTGCCACAATCCAATCAGACCCCAAATACACCCCCCACAACCCTTTCCATTACCCCACCCTCACAGCCCCCCAAATATCCCCCACACACAACCCAACACATCTGGTTTCTGCCTCATCAACTTCCCCATGTTCTAACACTGTCCCCCACTTCCTCCCATCCACCCCGCTTCCTATCTACCCCCCAGCCCCCCACTTCCTCCTATCCACCCCAACCCCCACAGGACCAGGAACCAGAGGTATTTTGCAAACAGGAAGGGAAACTGACAAGAAAGTGAAACAGCTGCCTCTTTTTACAACATCCTGATGAGAGAGCACTCTGTGCCCCAGTGTCAGAGCACATGGGAACTAGGACTCTGGCTCTGGGAGCAGAGTGGGACCTTGTGGGTTAGAGCAATGAGGCTGGGAGTCAGGAGTCCTGGTTTCTGTTCCTGGGAGAGGAGTGGGGAAAAGAACCCAGGAATCCTGACTCCCAGCCGCCGCCCTCCCTCCCTGCTTCTAATTACACCAGGGCAGGGACTCACTGTGGTAGATTTCCTGCAGGGATCCTCCTCCGCAGAACTCCATGCAGATCCAGAGCCGGTCATTCCTGAGGGAGCAAGGGAGGAGATGTCAGCACAGCGCTGAGATGCAGCCGTCTCTGGGGTGGAGCTGTTGATACCAAGTTTTGCACAGGAAGTGAAGGAAAACCATGTAAAATCTGGGGGTGGGAGAATGTTGAATGGAGTTATCTGAGGCGATCTGTTCCTAGAGTTGCACTGACTGGGCGGGGAAAGCACCCCCACCCAGTTCCCTGCAGCACAGCACCCCCGGCATGTCTCACCTGAGGTAGCTGCCGAAATACGCCACCACATTGGGGTGCCCACAGTCCCTGAGCGTCGTGATCTCCTGCTGGATGGAGCTGATGTCATCCCCTGGAAATGAGAGGAGTTGGGGGTATGTCAGGGAGGGAGCTGGGGGCATCAGCCCAGCAGAGCTGTGTCAGGGACATAGCCGGCTCCACGAGAGCTAACCCCTGCAGGCTGGCTGCAGTGCTCCCCATTGACCGTCCAGGCAGCACTGGGGGCTAAACAGGCTAAGGGAGGGGCAGGTCTGTGGGTATCAGATTGTTCCTTATGGACAAAGGTAAGCACTTTGCGGGGGGGGGAGGTTTACTGGGGGTAATTTGGGGGTGCACCAGGGTGAGTCTCAGGGCCAATTTGGGGGTAGACTAGGCCAGTGATTCTGGGTGAGCCCTGGGGGTGATGTGGGGACACTGGAACAGTGATTCTGGGAGGGGAGGTTGGGATTTTTACCTGGGTCCAGTTTGACGATCTTTATGGCAGCCAGCTCTGATGTCTGGGTGTCCCGGGCCTAGGAACAGGGAAGGGGCCATCACTCGCAGGGGGCCTCAGCATTAGCTGTCTACGTATCTATGGTGGGGGATAGGTGGCTCGGGATCCAGCTTTTCCCAGATCAGTGCCCCCAATCCTCCTCTGGGCTGCAGGGGGAGGGCTGTCTCCCAGATGCAACCATCACCCACCCCCTGGGCTGGTATCTCCCCATGACCAGTCCAGACTCCTTCGCAACACACCTTGCTGCCTGGCAGGCTCAGTTCTCAGGGCCCAGAGCTGCCCCCAGCCTCCTAGTGCAGAAGGATCCCCACTCCCCAAATGGCCCCACCCCCCAAGGAGCTCCCCCAAATCTCATTTCTGAGCCTGAGGCTCAGGAATCTGGAATCCACTTTGCATCCCTCCCTGAACCCCAGAGTTTGAGATACCCCAGCCCAGGCCCTACTTCTCCAGCCAACCTGAGGGTGCATCTCTCCCAGCACAGTACCCCACTGAGGAGAGGGTACCTCTCTCCGCCCACCTCACCCCTGATCTGGAGCCTCTGTTGTCCTATCATCCCCCGCACACTCTCCCCGTCCTCCCAATCTCAGGGTCTCTTCCCTGCTCACACTCATGGTTTCTGACACCAAAACAGCCTTGTTCCAGGAGGTTTCCGGTACCGATCCCCCCAGCCGCCCCACCCAGCACTTCCTGCGCCCAACTCCACCCCATCCTGGGGCCTAGGTGCAGATGGTGTGGGGAGGGGAGAGGCAGATACCTCCCCTCCCAGCTGAGCTCTCCAACACCCAGCCCTGCGGCAGGTAGGGCATGTTACAAAGCGTCCTTGTAATGGTGCCCAGACAGACAGGATGTGAACTCCCTGTGCCAGCAGCCCAGGGCTGGGGTGGGGGAAGGGGGCTCTGAAGCCCCCTCCCCAGGGCACAGACATGACAGGGCCAGGTGCCCACCTCAGCTCACAGACACAAGTTAAGCCACTCCAGAGCACAGATACCACCTCCAACCTGACATTAAGCAATTTCCTTTTCACTCTCCCCACGTCTCCAGCTCAGTCTATCGCTGAGCCCTGCACCTGCGCGAGCTGTGTGTGGAAGGGAGAGAAGACTTCATGATTTCAGCTTTATAAAGAGCATTGGAGAGGGAAATGCTCTGACCACTAGACCCCACTTCCCCTTCCAGAGCTGGAATAGAACCCAGGAGTTCTGATTCCCAGCCCCTGTCTTCCTCCCCACGCTAAACCACTAGACCCCCACAGGCTCCCAGGGCCAGGGAAAGAATCCAGGTGTTCTCACTCCTAGAAATGCCCCCACCCTTAAATCCCAGGGACCTGTAGGCCATAATACTCCGCTAAAATCTGTCTATGCTTTGCATAGCCCCCCGACTGAGATCAGGCCAGGCACTGCACAGACACTGTGCACCAGTTCCTGCCACAAAGAGCTCATGATTTAATTACCCACAGGATGGGAAGGGAAACAGAGGCACCAAGAGAGAAATTGACATGCCCAAGTTAAGTGGCAAAGTCAGGAATAGAACCCAGGAGTCCTGGCTCGCACCCTTTCTAACCCAGTGACTCCCAACCTTTCTAGCCTGCTGTACCCCTGTCAGGAGTCTGAGTCGTCTTGCGTACCCCAAGTTTCACTTCACCTAAAAACTACTTGCTTATAAAATAAGGCCTAAAAATACAAAAGTGTCATAGCACAGTTACTGAGAAATTGCTGACTTTTGCATTTTTACCATATAATTATAAAATAAATCCACTGGAATATAAATATTGTACTTACATTTCAGTGGATAGCCACTAGAGCAGTATAAACAAGTCATTGTCTGTTTGAATTTTTTAGTTTGTACTGACTTCTCCAGTGCTTTTTATGTAGCCTGTTGCCAAACTAGGCAAATATCTAGATGAATTGATGTACCCCCTGGAAGAACTCAGCATAGCCCCATGGATCCACGTATCCTTGGTTGAGAACCATTGGTCTAACCTGCCAGACCCCACTCCCTTCCCAGAGCTGGGGATAGAACGCAGGAGTCCTGGCTCCCAGCCGCATGCACCACAGTGGAATGAACTCACCAGCACTTGGTCTCTATGGACCCAGCCTGGACGTCTCTCCCTTAAGGCTCTGTTCCCGCCTGGCTTGCAGACCTGGGCTGGGGGCAGGCATCGCAGGGGGGAGTCTGCGCTCAGGCTGCGTAAGAGGCTGGGCAAGATGCTGGGCCCTTGTGGTTCTCAAACCAGAGAGCACTAGGGGGCACAGGCTTCACAGCGACTGTAGGCCCCGCGCATTGTCCATCCCAGCTTCTTGCCTCCCTCCAGCCCCACCCCAGCTCCCTGGGGCCACTCTCCAGTCCCTCCATCGCAGGGACTCCCTGCAACTCCCCATCCCTCACACCAGGTACCCCATCCCCCCCCATGTCGGGACTCTGTGCCTCTCCTTCTCCCCAGTACCAGGCTCCCCATCTTCCCCCTCTCCCATTCCCTCCATCAAAGAAAAACATGAGCATGGAGGGGCTGCCTCTTGGTCCCACTCATTCACTCCTGACCCTGGCAGATCTCAGCTCCGGAGGATCCCAGCTCTGGGGGGAGGGGGGTGTAACGAATGGCCCAGCAGGCAAGGGACACACAGCCTGTCTACCCCACACAACCCCAGCTGCACGACATCTTTGAGTTGGTACAATGGTGGCACAGAAACAGCTGGCAGCAGGGGGTGCCTGAAAAGGGGTGAGCATTAGATCCCCCCAAATGGCCTGACATTGGTTCAGATCTGGCCAGCCACAGCCATGGTACTTGGGGGTGGGGGCAAAGGAAGCCTCGGGAATGAACCCTAATTAGCTGATGCAAATGCCAGATCATGCTTGGCAATGCCCAGTGTTGGAGCTGGCTGCACAGGCTGCTGAATCGGGGCTATTCCCCAGGTGTAGGCAGAACTAAGTCTGCACCACCGGCAGGAACGGAACCACTCCCCTCCCCTCCCCTCCCCGAGCCAGGCCTAGAACCCTGGAGTCCAGTCTCCCAGCCCCCTACCCCAGCAACTATTACACCCAACTCCCCTCCCAGAGCCTGGGGCAGAACTAAGGAGACCTGGCCCCCAGCCCCTCCACTCAAACCCAGGACAGGTCACTCCAAACACTGGACCCCTCTTGGGGCAGGGGGGAAGGGGCCCTCCCTGTCTTAGCAGTTTCCCTTCCACCCCTCATACCTTCCTGGCCTGGTAATGAAGTGCCAGTTGCAGAGGTCTGAGATTATGACAGTGCCCCAGGGACCCCTCAGGGGGCTCCCCCCAACATTTCTGTCCATGCACAACTCCTCGCCAGCCCCCTGTGCCTATAACCTCCCCCGCACATACACCATGCGCCCCTCAGAGCTGAACATCAGCCCCTTCCTCAGAATGCCCTGTGCACTTCCCGCATCCACTCCCAGGACACTCCCCCACCCCTTGCCCCAAAGACAGCCCCCAACCAGGGCACACCACAGGAACTCCACCGCAGTCATCTGGGTCATGCCCCCCATGCATCAAGCTGGTGTTGCCAGCCACTGTTGTCCTGCTCTACTGCCCAGGACAAAACCCCCGCCAGGCACCCCCAGCCTCTAGATTTCCCTATGCACCCATGCCTGCCCTTAGCACAACCCCACACAACCCTGCCCCCCATACACTCCAGCCCCCATATAGCCCCTAGGTCCCCCTGAATCTCACAGGGATCCTCTGACCCCAGTTCCCTAGGTGCCCCCCAAACACTCCAAGATCCTTCATCCACCCTAGTCTCCTCTTGATTCCTGGGCTGGCCAGGCCCTTCCCTGAGCACTCCTGCCTGGGCTCTCATTTTCCCATTCATACACCCCAACGTCTCCCAGCTCCCAAACCCCCAGGCTGCAAGATCCAGCCTCCAGTGTCCCCAAGACCCATGGACTCACATGACTCCCAAAGGCCAGGAAATCCCCTAGCTCCCTGCACCCTCCATCCCAGCTTTGCGGGCCCCAGTGTACCCTCTTATCTTCCTGGGCTGCCATGGACCCCACCTCATCACCCCAGCCCCACATACCTACTCTTTTGCTCCATGGGACCACTGCTCCAGCTCCCCATGCCCCGGGACCCCCTCTGGGCTCTGCCTTGCCCCCCGCACGCTCCCCCTCGACTCCCCACCATGCCCCCTTCACATAGCCCAGATCCCCATGCCCCGGGACCCCCACTGTGCTTCACCATGCCCCCTGCCACCCATGCCCCTGTTTCCCCTCAGCCCTTGGCTCCCGGCCATGCCTCCCACCACTCCCCCCACACTCCAGCTCCCCAAGACCCCCTGTGCTCTCTGCCATGTCCCCTCCCCCATGCACCTCCGCCCCAAGCCCCGCCCCTCCGCCCCGCGCGCTGCCCCCCGCATCCCTCTCCGGCCCGCGCGCCCCCTCACCTTGTAGACATCGCCGTAGGTGCCGGCCCCGATGCGCTGGATCAGCTCGTAGCGGAGCCGGGGGTCTAGCAGGGAGACGTCCCGCAAGAGGCTCATGGTCCCCGGGGAGCCGCAGGGCAGCAGGGTACGGCGCGGCCCGGCCGGCCGGGGAACCAGCGGGGAGGGAAGCGGAGCCAGCCCTGCCCCCCTGGGGGCGGGGAGAACGAAGGGGGTCACACCCCCAAACAGGGGAGGGGACAGGCCCTGCTGATGGGACGGGGGAGGGGATTGGGGGTCACATCCCCTAAAAGGGGGAGGGGAGGGAAAATCAGCTTTGCTGGTAGGGGGAGCAGCCAGGGCAAGGGCATAGGGGTCACACGCTGCTCCTGTGGAGACCCTCCACCGCCCCCCACCTCCCAAAACACAGGAGCCTGCAAAGAGCACAGCCACCACCCTCAGTGGCTTTAGAGTGGGGGCGGGGGGGTGGCAAGGCAGGGATCAGAGTCAGGGCTCGTTGGTTCGATCCCAGCTCTGGGAGAGAGGTCGGGTCTGGCTGGGTGAGGGGCTGGGAGTCTGGATTCCTGGGTTTTGTACCCAAATCTGAGAAACTCATTGGCACAAGAGTCAATCCAGAACAAGGCCATGTACCCGCACCCATAACCCACCGACACACAGGCAGGAAAATCCATCCATGCTCTGAGCTGAGCAGTAGGCACCTCCCCACCCCCTTGCCTGCCTGGGGCCAGCACCAAATTATCCTGCTCTGCTGCAAACATCCCTGATCACTTGTGACAGTCTGAGCTGAGCGCCCTGCCACACAGCCTGCACAGGGCTGGCTCAAGAGCCCCCTCTCCCCACAAAACCCCCTTGGTGTTGCAGGGAGCCCCACCGCAGGCTAGAACCAGACACAGGCATAGGCAGCAAGGTATTTGGGCCCGTGGTGCCCGTGCTCCACCCAAATTTCAGGAATGTGGGCTCAGATCCACCAACATTTGGGCTTGTATTTTCAGAGCTGTCCTGTCCATAGGACAGACTGGGGCTACTGCCCCACACTTGGGGGTCTATGCGCTTCAGGGGGACATAGGATCCAGGGCGGCCTGGGGGGATAACGTAGGGCCTAGCACCCAGCAGGAAGAACACAAATATTATGTTACTGAAAATTGTCTTTATAGAAAATAGCTTTTGTTACAATAAAAAAAAAAAAAAACAACAACCAGGCCTAGCCCACTCCACTTCACCCCACCTCTTCCCCCCAGCCTGGGCCCTGCCTCTTTCCAGCTTTGGCCCTCTCCCCAAAGTGATGCCAGGAGCTGGTGGGGAAGTGGGAGGGGAGGAAGCAGCTTGGGGCCAGGTCACTTGCTGTTGCAAGCGTCAGGCTGCCCTGCTGGACCCCACATCCCCCTGAAGCGTAGGGCTCCCCAAAGCACAGGGCCCCAGGCAGCAGCCCCAGTTTGGCCTAAGGCCGGGACGGCTCCACTTGGAGCCGTCCTGAGGCACCATCAAAAATTATACAAACCTAGCACCCATGGACACAGACCAGCCAAGCCCTGAGCAAAGGCAGCAAGGAAACTAGCTTCTCTGGGCCTGAGAGGGGTTGTTTTTTTTTGGTGGGGGGAGGGGAAAGGGTGAAACACAGAGGCCAGGGAGGAGGGAGGGGAGTATATTACAGGGGGCCTCTGTCCTACTCCCTACAGCCTCCCCTGCTGGGAGAGGCTGGAGTAACTGGGAACACCCTCCACAGCAAGTGCTCCTGCCCCTTGCTGGGAGAGGTGAGAGCTGCATTAGTCAGGCACTCCCTCTGCAGCCAGCGATCCTACCCTGCTCCCTACAGCCCCACTTCTGGTCGAGACTAGGGCTGGAGTAGCTGGGAGCTCTAGCAGCTGCAATAAACAAACCAGCCACTAGGGGCAGACTGTTTTAAAACCACCTTTTTTATTAATCCTTCATGCTACTAAAAAATACACACAGTAGATGTATCCCTTCCCCCACCGTCCACTTTGTGGGAACCCTCAGGCTGTTTATCTCAGTCCTGCCAAAGCGGTTCCACCCCAACACCATCCACCCCCCTTCTGACTGTACAAAGCACTGCCCCCTCCCAGGGCCCTACAATGCAACCCCCATGTCAGCCACCGGAGGGAGACAGTGGGGCCCAGCTGGTCATGCTCCTTAGGAATCTGTGGGCTGCCCCAGTTAGCACAGCCTGAGGAGCTCTCTGCCTAAGCTGCACCCAGAAGGCAACACCCACTATGGATGCATCTGCCATGGCCCTGCTAGGGCTTGTTTAGGGGGACCCATCACAGCCCAGCAGAAAGCCCACTGCGTTCCCAGGGGTTGGTCATACTCCATTATTCCCCTGTGCCTGGTGGCATGCTCAGATTTCCCCCAGCCTCCTTTGCTGTCTGCCCCTCCCCTCTGCAGCAGATCCAGCACTCTCAACAGAAAGGCCGTGGTTAAGCAAAAAAGGGGTGGGGGGAGCATGACCACAGAGGGGAGAGATGCGGGGCAGGAACATGACCAGGGAAGCAGTTTACATTACAAACTCTGGTGGGGAAGAGGTACAAAGCCCCCCATCCCCCATGCCAAACAGCTGTGGCTTTACCCAGGGCTTTGTGCAGGGCCGGAAGACCCTTTAGAAGCCCAGGACACAGCAGCTGGACTCTGAAAAGATCAAAGTCAGCTGTCAAGTCACCCCCCCAGCCTAAAGAGAGAGGCAGGCTCCCCCACCTCCACCCACGGCTGGCTCGGGGACACAGAATGGGATGTGGCTTCCTTCTCCTCAAGGGGGTGTGGGCTCCAAACCGGCCCCTGGGTGGGGCATGGCCTGGGTCAGGTGGGTCTGTATTTTGGAGACACATCACCCAGATGCATCCCAGTGTATGTCAGAGGGGAGGGGGCCATATTTCCTCAGCAGAAGGAGTGCAAGGTAGAAGGAACCCCCATAACCAGGCTCCAAGGGCCCCTCCACCCAGTTCCTGGAGCTCTCCTGGATACATGGAGAACGCACAGAACTCATCACCCCTGAACCCCAGAGCTCAGGGGGGCTGAGGCCATGACAGCTCCTGTCTCTTGAGGTGGGGGTAATATTAAAGCTGCCTCCCCACTCCAGCATTGAATCTACAGAGCCCCCTCCCCCATACCACGGGGAGCCCAAGAAAACTACAGCAGGGGTGAGGCAGCCCCCCATCTAGGAGAGACGGGGTAGGGCACTTCTCCATGCCCTATTTAAAGGCAACTATTCCTTGCCCCATGAAGCTGAGCCTGGCAGAGCCTGGCAGGGGGCAACACTGTGCCCCAGTGCCCCCCACGGGGCTCAGAGGGACTTGCGGGGGCGCTTGAGGAAGGCCAAGGTATAGTCTCTTGGGGCCGACACCTTCTGCTTCTTCATCTGCACCTGGGACTGGGCCGTGAGCTGTAGCTTGATGGCACTCGAGTTGATCTTGGCAGCCACTAGCAACTCCTTCATGCCCTTCATCTTCTCACTCTGGAAGGTGAGGACGGGCCCCTCAGGTGGAGGGGCAGGGGGGACCCCTGGGGCAGGAGGACCCCCCTCCTCCTTCTCCACTGCAGGGGGCTTGTCTGGCCGCTGGCCTGAGCTGGGGCGCCGGCGCTCAGGGGCCTTCTTGGGGAGTGGGGGCTCCTCGGGCTTGGACTCACGGCGGGGTCCACGCCGGCGCCCCTCACGGGGATCTTCACTGCCCTGCTCATCGTCCTCATTGGCCTCTGCCTCCCGGGCCACGATTGTCACTTTCTGGCGAACCTGGGGGAGGGAGGAAGGGAGTCGGGGAGGGGCCTGCGCCCTGCAGCCACTGCCAAACCTCCAATCTCCCCCCGGCCCAAACAAAATCAAGCAGGGACCCCCCAAAGCCCAACCCTAACCCCCTGCTCTGACAACTCCAGCAGTGACCCCCCCAAACCCTCCAAACCCAGCACAAAGCTCCTCACCCCCCACAATACCACACAAGCCCCCCAGCTCAGATGATTCACCACCCAGTGCATGCTGCTTCCCGGACCCAGCCCTGCCCCCATCGCCCCTGCCAGGGCCCCCCCTCACCTGTCCATCAAAGCGCCCCAGTGACTGCACCAGGAAAGTGGCCCAGCCCACGTGCAGCACAGGCGTGGGGCTGCCCTCCTCCCACTTGCAGATGCCATCATAGAAGCGCAGCAGGTGGGCGAAGCACTCAGGGTCCTGCAGGGCTGAGCCCCCAGCCTGCGCCAGGGACCCCTGCATGGGAAGAGAGGGGTTAGTTCTTCCCAGGGGCCCAACGTGCCAGAGATTAAACAGCCCCTCTAGCCTGGTCTCCCTCCCTGCCCCACAGATCGGCCCCAGAGCCCCTCCAGCCTAGTGTCCCCTCCATCACTCCCCCTCCCCACACACATCCCAGGGGCCCATCCAACTCAGTATCCCCCTCACCTCTCCTCTCTCCCCAGCTCCTTTCTCCTCCAATGGCTCTGCCAGGTTGGCCACCTCCTTGAGCAGGTTGGGAACCACGTCATTGGCCACATCGAAGAATTCCTTATAGATCTCCTCATCCTCCCGGCAGTAGTTATAGCTGGGGGAGGACAGGACCAAGGGAGGCAGTGAGCAGCTGAGGCCAGCACCCCATAGAGGCTCCATGTCCCATTCCCCACTGCCAGCCAGTCGCCAGGCCTGGGGCCAGATCAGAGTCAGTGCCCCCATAGAGGGGAAGGCCCCATGTCCTTCCAGACATGAATCACTCCAGTCTTCTTTTTAGGCAAGCAGTTCCATGGGAAGGGAAGGGACAAAGGGAAGGGTTTGGGGCAGTAGAGCAGGCTCCTGGGCACTCACTCCTGGATGACGGTGGCTGTATCAGCCCAGGCCTCCAGCGCCTCCTTGACATTCTTGTTGCGACAGTGGTAGCCTGCCAGGTACATGTAGGGGTAGATGTGCTCATTGTTGTAGTACTTCCTGGCTGAGTTGATGCCCTGGAAGTCGGGGAGAAGGAGACACAGAATAAAAGGACGTTCTCACCTAAACTACTCAGGAACATTTGTGTTTTACAAATTACATCCCAACCACAACCCCCGTGAGTTTCCCTCAGCTCTGCCAGTGTCCCTCAGTCCAGACCCACAGCCCGCTGTGATCCCAGCTCTGGGCTCCCCGCAGCCGATCCATAGCCCACTGTGATCCCAGCCCTGGGCTCCCTCCAGCCCTCTGTGATCCCAGCCCTGGACTCCCTGCAGCCGATCCATAGCCCGCTGTGATCCCAGCCCTGGGCTCCCCGTAGCCGATCCATAGCCCGCTGTGATCCCAGCCCTGGGCTCCCTCCAGCCCTCTGTGATCCCAGCCCTGGGCTCCCTGCAGCCGACCCACAGCCCGCTGTGATCCCAGCCCTGGGCTCCCTCCAGCCCTCTGTGATCCCAGCCCTGGGCTCCCTCCAGCTCTGCCAGTGCCCCTCAGTCCCGACCCACCGCCCCAGCAATCTCAGCCTTGTACTCCTTCACCTTATGGTAAATGGAGAGGGGATCTGGTCTGCCTGGCGTTGGCTCCAACTCCTCCAGGTCGGCCAGGTTGCCCAGCGCCATCGGGTACCTACCAGGGCAGAGGAACAGACAGGGGAGTTACCTTGGGGAGTTAGGCAGTTGGAATGTGCGGAGGGACCCTCTATCCTGACTTCTGCTCACCACAGGTGGCACTTGGGCAGCACTGCAATGCCTGGCTCTTGGGGGCGGGGCACTCCAAGGCAGCAGATGGCAAAAGACCCACTGATTTCAAGAGGCTCTGGGTAAGACCCACCCACTGGCTCCTGCCAGTGCAATCGTATGCTGCACCGCGACTCCTTGGGCACACACTCTGGTGGCCAGCAGAACAGGCTCAAAGGCCAGCCCCACAGGCAGGAGGAGGAGAGCCAACCTGGCCCAGAGCTGGGCTCTACTAGAGAACACCTCCATCACCACCAACCCTGCCTAGGCCCCAGCCAGTGCATCTAAGCCCTGGAGCTCCACGTCTCTACGAAGGAGGCCAGGATCGCCAGCCCTAGGCTGGGAGGGATTCCGATCGTTTATTTCACCACACACATGGTGAAAACATACTTCAGTCGCAAAAACCAATGGTTAGAGCCAGGCAGAGTCAGTAGAGCGTGGCTGACGCGGCTGGCTGAAGGACGTCTCCTTGGCGTACTTGGACATGGGATGGAGACAGTTTGTGCTACCGGTTACAAAGCTGCAAACTTTTGCCATCTCAACCACTCCCGTCACTAAAGAACGGGCTGACCCCGAGAACGGCCCCCAGAGGTGAACATTTGAAATCGACACAAACAGGAAAAACGCTTAAAAACAAACACATGAGCTGTTAAAACTATACAAAATAAAAACCTGCATCTGCCAAGCCCAATGATCGCCACCTTGCAGGTGGAGAAACTAATGATCAGAAGTGATTGCTCAAGTCCACTGGGTGCTCTCCACTGCCCCCCAGAACTGGGACAGAACCCAGGAGTCCTGGCTCCCAGCCCCCCCCACTCTAACCACTAGACCTCCCTCCCCGAGCTGTGGTTTCCAAAGCCCAGTTGTACTGACCTCTCCAGGTGCCCCATGTCGTAGAGAACCCACAGGAGCCGCTGCAAGGAAAGGGGAGGGTGGGTTACTGAACACACAGAGCCATGGGGGGCAGAAGGGGAGGATGACACCCGTGTCACCTGTGGATAAGATCCCAGTGGAAGGAAGGGGCGTGTGTGGCGGAGGGACAAACGGTTGGATGAACATGGAGGAGCATGGGGTGTGCGCGTCACTGGAGGGACATGGTGTAGAGGAGATTGGAACAACTTGGAGGGGGCCACGTGGGGAGGGAGAGAGAGTAGATGGGGTATGTATGGGGGTGTGCACAGGGGGAAGGAGACTGGACGCACACATGGGGAGGGGGCATCTCCCACCTGCTGGAGCTGCAGTAACTCCAGGCTGTCAGTGTGCAGGTCGATGGAGGGGTTGATGGCGCACACCATGAAGGCCACCTCCATGTGCCGGTCACAGCGTAGGTACGAGCCCTTCAGGTACAGCCAGCTCTGGGGGGACAGTGGCAGGTGAGGGAGGGAGCTAGGCCAGGCTACCCCTGAGCCCCACGGAGCTGCTCCTGGCCCAGAGCAGAGGGGTGGGACTGGGAGCCAGGACTCCTGGGTTCTGTTCCTAGCTCTGCCTCTGATGCTGGGCAAGTCCCTTCCCCTCTCGGTGCCTCTATTTCGACTGTGAGCTCTTCAGGGCAGGGACCGTCTCTCACTGGATCTGAACAGCCCCTGGCTTCATGCAGCCCCTGCCCCAATCTCAGCTGGGATCTAAGCAGCATATGGTCCAATGCGGGTGAGCTGATCTAGCCAGGGTCTCAGTGGGACCTGGTCTGAGGAGGGTCAGTGACCGAACGCACTCCTGTATTCACACCCTGCACACCTCTGTAAATCTTTGTACCAAATATGTCCTGTGAGCTATCACTTGAAAAATAACAACTCCCTGCTCAGTAATATCCTCATGGGATGTGTAGAGCATCCCTATATGGAGAGTAACAAACTTAAGCAGACATTAAAACTGAAATGTGTTTACCAGACAAGACAGGCGGGGGTGGGCAGGGGAAGAGGACTGTTCCTCAGATAAGCTGGCACCTCTAGCCAGGTGTCACCAGAGTTAACTGGCAATCACCGGCCAAGCGGGAAGGAACAGAGCATTCTGGGTTGTAGCAAACAGCATGGAACATCTTTCACCATGAGACCCCTATGGCTCCATCCTTGATCCAGGGGTAACCTCAGGACAGTGCATGGCAAAGGGTGACGTGACTAGGAAAATGAGGGGCAAACACATCGGGGCAGGGGCTCGCTGGCTCTCTCTCTCACCTGAGAAGAGGAAGGAATCAGCCTTTGCGAGGTGTTCTGAGCAGAGAATTGGGGATGTCCCGTGGCTGGGAGCACATGCTAAGGATTTTACCTTGAACCAAGTCCAGTTTGTTACGTTTAGTTGCTAGAATGTGCTTTATCGGGATTTCCCTTGTAACTGTTTCTGACTTTACACCACATACTTGTTCTCACTCACATTCTCTCTGCAATTCAACTGGTTTCATTCTTTTTAAATCAAGTCTAATTCTGTGCTGTGTTTCAAATGAGCTGTCTGGGTAACTCCAGTTAAAATAGCAAACAGCTGCATTCCGACCCTTAATATCTGAGGGATGGGATGGGCTGGACAGTGCAGAAAATTAGGGACCAGGAGTGTGTTGGGGTCACCCTATGGGTGGTAACTAAGGTTGCTGGAAGCCAGAGCGAGGCTGGTGTTTGCTGACAGACTGCTGGGGTCAGAACTGCTGGACCAGGACTGCGGCTATCCACATATGCTCACAGTGGGACATGCATGCTGCTAGACTGTTTGTGGGAAGCCCAGGTGGGAGCTAGAGCAGCAAAGCATTGTGCGGCACCCAGGGCACACGGTGATACACCCCTCACTGGTCTGGATTGCACCCCAGAAAGTTAGAGCCCCCCAAATCTTGCCCACGATCTGAGCAGCACTTGGCCCCTTGGGTGGGCCCCTTATCTCAGTCTGGCAGATACTTTAGTGGCAGCAATTAATGCCGATCAGTTACTAGTTACCAGATGCACCATCTACTAAGGTTAAAGCCCAGGGGATCTTGCACAGCAGCTTTCTGATCCAAGCAGACAGCCCCAGCCCTACACAGACTCCAAGCCCCATTCCCGCCCCCTCACTGCCCCAGCTTGCCACCTCCTGCAGCTACATCTGACTGCAACCCCCCCTAACCCCTCAAAGCTTATGGCCTCCCCTCTCTTACCCGCTCAGCCACGCCAGCATTCACGGTCTGCCCACGCCGGTCCTCATTGCCTTTGCCGTGCCAGGTCACCTCGGCCGTCTGTTCGCCATCCCGGCCAAACACCACCCAGGCATGGTCCTCCGAGAGCGCCAGGTGCACATCTGGCAGCCCCAGCACCTGGCAGGCCCCCACCACAGCAAAGGCCACCCCTGAGCTGTCCAGCTTAGTGCCTGCAAGGAACACATGGCACTAGGGGGTGCTCTTCTGCAGGGACCAGCAAGGAGCTCAGTAGGGGGCGCTCTCTCATTGCAGTCAGTGCTGACTCCTGTACCAGTGTGGTGCTAGGGAGCACTGTGCTGCAAAGAGAAGGGTGGAGCTCAGTAGCTGGTTTTCTGCTCTCAGTCAGTCCCAACTCCAATGCACCATCACTAGGGGGCATTGCGCCACAGGAACCAGGCAACAGGAAAAGCAGAGCTGAGTATTTTCAGGCTGCCCCAGTGCAGCGCCCCACACTGGGACAGGGTGGTACTGTCCTCACCCCCATGCTAGTGGGCCCCCTACCTGTGATGAAGCTGAAGAGGGACTGGATGTGGGCCCGGTCTTTGAAGTAGGAGCGGCTGAGGCTGTTCCAGATGACATCTGACACCTTTTTGACCAGCTCACGGGAGGAGAAGCCTTCGGGCCGGGGGTAGAGGGACAGGTCGACAGCACCACGAATCTGGGCAGTGAAGCGGGCATACAGCGCAGCCACGATGGACAGCTCAGCCACAGGGAAATAGGTGAGGCTGTCGGGTTCGGGGCCTGGACGTGGCTCAAAGCTGATGCCTGGCACGTTGGTGGGTATGACACGATTCACAGCCAGGAAATGCTCCACAAAACCCAGCACCAGTGACAGCAGCACCAGATCGGGCTGCTCCTGCTGCAGCTCAGCCTCGAATAGCCGCACCACATCCTCCACCGAGCGCAGCGGGAACAGGGCCTTCTGCCATGGCTTCAGCCCCATGGTGGGCACCCAGGGCAGCTGGGGAAAGGAGAGAGCGTCAGGGGTGGCGGAGGAGTGGGCCAGGGACTGTGCGTGGGCCAAGGCTGAGGAGTAGGCTGGGAGCTGCGTGTCTGCCTCCCTCCTCTAACCCCCGTCTCTCGCCCCTGCTGCTCACTGAAGGGGACCCTCCCCCGCCATCTAGGGTGACCAGCTATCAGGGGCTTTGTCTTACACAGACAACTATCCCTCCCCCACCCCCCGCGAAAAGAAGTGTCCCTATTTTTCACACTTGCACTCTGATCCCCCTTCCCCCCATGGCACTCACCCTCTCCCAGCCCCCCTTTACCAGAGGCAGCAGCCCCTCCTCCCCCAACCAGCTTCACTCCCCCAGCACAGGCACAGCAGCAGCCATGTTGAACCCGCAAGGCGCCATGGGAGCCACCATTCCGCATGGCACGATGGGAATTGTAGTCCGCCTGGCCAGCCAATCACACCATGTCCCCCGAGGCATGCTGGGCTTTTAAGCTTATATTAACCCCGGTGCCTTATGGGAAATGTAGTCTGATGCCGGAGGAGGGACTCTAGCTTGCCCCAGGGCATGCTGGGAGCGGTGGTCCCCTTAACTCGCTGCCCAAAACCTCCTGTGGAAATGAAGTTTGGCGCCCGAGGGGGAGGGCCCGCCTGCCGTGGTGCATGGTGGGAGCTGTAGTTCTTCAGGCAGTGCATTCTGAGACTTGTAGTTCCCCAAAGAATTCTGGGCACTGTAGTCGCGTGGTCTACCCCAGCCAGAGGCTCTCTGGCGCTGTCCGGACCCAGCACCAGTCTGGGCCTTGGAGCCTTCACTTTTTAAAAATCTAACCATTTGAGCGCTCCAAGACCTTGTGGGAATTTAAATGATGTCATTGACCCTCCCCTGCAGCGCTGGCCTAACAGCTGACCCTGGTGCTGTGAGCTTCCCTGCAGCAGTGCCTGAGCCAGCCTTGCAAGACAGGAGTTACAGCCTAGGGCAGCAGTGTCCAATAAGTTCACCACTAGCCACATGTGGCAAATAGGCTATTGAATTGTGGCTAATGCATGAGCTGTGAATCCACTTTTTCTGCAGTAAATTTTCTAAAATCCAAGTACAGATCAAGTATTACGGATGAAAATCTGGAGGCTGAGTTAAAATGTGTGGTCAGTATGAATTATATACCAGATTTCAGGGTTATGGTACAAGAAAAATAATGCAAAGTGTCACACTGAAGTAAGTTTGTGTACGTAGTACCTAGTAATATTTTTTGTAAGATCTAATTTTTGATATTAATATAAAATACATTTGAAATGTTGTTTGTCGTATGGTTTTTAAATCCTTTTTCATAATGTGGCAAATAAGAAAAATTCAAAACCACAAGTGTGACTAGCATCGAATTTCTATTGGACACCGCTGGCCTAGGGGAACATGGCTACGATATCACAGATGTACTGCATGATGTCAGAGCTCTGCCAAGGCTTTCCAAAGGGAGGCCATTAGGAGGGCAGAGCTGGGCGAGGTTGCAAAGATGCAGGCTGCCCTGCTTCCCTTGTCATAGCACTCACTGCTGGGGGGCAGCAGCCACAGACTTCTCTCTCTGCAGTGTCACAGCACCCCCTGTAGGCCAGATAGCAGCTGTAGAGTCTGCCCTCCTGCACCAGTGCAGACAGCAAAGCACACAAAACACCCAGCCCAGGATCCACTCCCACGGTTTAATTCATTAGCTTCCCTCTCATTATTTACAGGGTTGTTGGCTTTTGTATACCTGGTTCCTACAGAAACGAGTGCAAATAATGCAGCCCTAAGATAATGCTAATAAAAAAAATCTTGCAGAGGGAGGAAAACCCAATAAAATGCCCCATTTTTAGCAATTAAAAATATTACATTCCCTCCAAACAGGATTTAAACCCTTAGCAACAGAGTGAGTCTCTCATGTCAGCTGGCAGCATCCCCGGTGCGTGGTAAGAGGGCTATCGGCGACGCTGGGGGATGCACATGCCCCCATGGTGGCGGGATCGGACAAAGCCGGGTTTGCAGGCACAGCGGTACGAGCCATTGGTGTTGATGCAGCGCTCATTCTTGCACAGCAGGCC
Source organism: Dermatemys mawii (assembly GCA_007922305.1). Taxonomy (NCBI): domain Eukaryota; kingdom Metazoa; phylum Chordata; order Testudines; family Dermatemydidae; genus Dermatemys; species Dermatemys mawii. The sequence goes on from ML677379.1 coordinate 715,115, forward strand.
TCGCTGGTTCAGCTCCCGGCACTCATCGATGTCTGTGGGTGGGGGGAGAGGGAGGGAAGGGGTTAATGGAGTGGCTGTGGAGCGTGAGTATGGGCCTTGAACCTGCATCCCCCAACAGACCAGGCACAGAGAGACAGCAAGCAGAACTGTCTGTGAAAGGTGAAGAGAACCCTGGCTCCTAACCCACCACTGCTCCAATCCACTAGACCAGACTCCCATCCTAGGATAGTATCAGGAGTCCTAGTGGTGTGGAGAGCACATCCTTTTGCAATGCATGCTAATTCATGGGGGGCTTGGCACTCTTACCCAGGCAGCGGATGCGGGTGGCGTCTAGCTGGAAGCCAGCAGGGCACTCGCAAACTGCACCGTGGTAGGTCCGGATGCAGCGGCCGTTCAGGCAGTGACATTCGTCTGAATCCTCCTCTGAGGTGTCATCCTCTGTGGGGGAGGAACACATGAGAGCATGGGAATGGCAGGGAGCCCATTCCTGTGCAGCTGAAGCTGAGGGAGGGGGCATGTGGAAGAGTGACCCCATGTCTGGCACAAGGATGCAGCTAACTCTGAGGTGAGGTGCAGGGGGCTGTTCATGCAAGTACCCTTTGGCCTGCAATGAGATGCAGCCACCTCTAGGATGGGCATGGGGGCTGCGTATAGAAGGATCACTAACCTTTGCGGGACTTGCCCAGGAACAAGGGGCTGAGGTCCCAGAAGGAGTTGCTCTCGCTCTGAGATGGCTGACACTGCTGCCCTGCAAAGAACAACCACCACCATCCTGGGACACATAGCAGTGAATCACATCCAGTCAGATCCTGCCCAGTGCAACCAAAGCCAGAGCCTCTGAAGGAGAAAGGCCCCATACCCCACTCCCTGTCCCTGAGACAGCCAGTCCCCCCACTGTGGAGCCAGACTGGAGCCAGCAACCCCTAGAGGAAGGTCCCATTCCCAGTCCCTGCCCCCCTGAATCAGCCAGAGCCCACAGAGAGAGAGACCCTGTACCCCACTCCTCACCCCCGAGCTAGCCAGTCCCCCTCACTGTGGGGCCAGACAGGAGCCGGCAGCCTCCAGAGGAGAAAGGCCCCATACCCTACTCTTTGTCCCGTTGGACCAGCCAGACCCCCAGAGGGGAAAGGCCCCATACCCCACTCCCCTTTCCCCAAGCCAGCCAGCCCCGCCCCAGCCTGGGACCAGACTGGAGCCAGCACCCCCAGAGGGCAGGCTAGGCATGCGTGCTACCTGGGCTGCGGGGGGGGCATGCGCGGCACTGGAAGCCCCAGCCTTTGCCGTAGCGGCAGCAGCACTCCTCGTAGGTCAGGTGGTAGCCGTTGAGTGGCGAGGCGCACATGCTGTCCTCCCCCCGGTGCTGCCAGCAGATGTCGCGCCGGTCGGCCGCCCGGTCTGCCAGGGCAGAGAGAGAGGGAGGGGGAGCCCATGGCACCGTCCCAGCCAGCAACACTCCCACAGGGCCTGGCATGCTGGACGGGCCCTCGTGCACACCACCACATGCACTGCACACCCAGGCAGGTGCACACCTACACACGGGCACACTCACAATCTTCGTAACCACCATGGTCACAATCAGTGATGTTCTCACACTCACCCCAGCTCTCACTCAGTGACACACTCACAATCACTCATTCACACTCACCCCTCTGCTCGCTCTCAGAGTCAGGTTCACAATCCCAAGCCCCCGCACTCTCCTGGGCCTGTGCAGTAGCACTCAGCCCTGCGTGCCCCTCACCTGCCTGCATGTCAGGGAGCTGGCACTCCTTGCCACTGGGATCCAGCATCCAGGGCGGGCTGCACTCACAGTAGAAGGAGCCCAGTGTATTGATGCAATGCCCGTGCCGGCAGGCCCCGGGGTCCCGGCACTCGTCCACATCTGTAGGGCCAAGGCACAGTCACAGGGCATCAGGGGCTTGACAGGGTTGCCATGGCATTGGGGACTAGCAGGGATCGCCATGGCACCACCAGACTGAGGAGGGTAGCTATGGCATCGGGCCAGCCGAGGTCACCATGGTAACACTGCACCTGATGGAGTCGCCATGGCAGCAGGGGCCAGCAGGAGTCACTTTAGGCTCTAATGTCACAAGTTCAGTAGGTTGTCATGGCACCAAGGACCCCAAATTGGTCATTATGACACCGAGGGCCAGCAAGGGGCACCTTTGCTTGCCATCCACACCCCACCAATGTGCCCCCCCTCAGGGGGAAGGGAGGGCAGCTCAGTCCCCAGCATCCAACCTGCAAAGGGGCCAGGAGGAGGTAGGGCTGTGATGGGGCTGCCCACCTGGCCAGGGCCAAGACTCTGACCCAGTGAGCTGGTGTCATGTGTGAAAAGGACTCACCAATCTCACTGGGTGCCAGGCACTTCTTGTGGGTGGGGTCATAGACGGCAGGGGCGGGGCAGGTGCACACGTAGGCCCCCCGCGTGTTCTCGCACAGCCCATTCACGCAGTTCGACTCGTCCAGGCACTCATCCACATCTGGGGGAAAAGGGCATGGCTCAGAGCCCAGCCCCGCCTTTCGGCACCACCCCAATCACAGCCAGCACCCCCTAGAGGGGGAGGCCTGTGTCCCATTCTCCCACCCCCTTCAGCCACCCAGTCCCCCAGCCAAGGCCAGATCACAGCAGCACCCATGTGTCCCATTCCCCACTCACCCCCCTGAGCCAGTAAGTCCCTCTGCCAAGGCCAGATCACAGCAGAGCCCCCTAGAGGAGAAGACCCATGTGCCATTCCCCACCCTGCGAGCCAGTCAGTCCCCCTGACAAGGCCAGATCACAGTAGTGTCCCTAAAGGAGAAGGCCCGTATCCCATTCCCCACCCCACAAGCCAGAAAGCCTCACACCAAGGCCAGACCACAGCAGCGCCTCCTAGAGGGGCATTCCTGTCTGTCCCCTCCCCGCACAGTTCTAGACCAGGATATCTGCCCACCCGGGCTGATGCCACTCGCCCTCCTCACCCACACACTCGAGCAGGTTGCCATCGTAGTAGAAGCCTTGCTTGCAGTAGCACTCGTAGCCCGGCTGCGTGTTGACGCACTTCCCCTCCTTGCAGATCTCCTCCCTGAACAGGCTGCACTCGTCAATGTCTGAAAGGAGCCCCGGGGTGGGGAAGGGGAGCTGTTTATACAAGGATCCCTCACCCAGCACTGAGATGCAGCTGCCTCTGGGGTGGTGTGGCTGTTTATACAGGGATCCCTCACCCAGCGCTGAGACGCCGCTGGCTCTGCGGTGGGGTGTGGGGGCTGTGTAGACAGGGATCCCTCACCCAGTGCTGAGATGCAGCTGCCTCCGGGGTGGAGTGTGGAGGGCTGTAATGGCCAGGTAGGAGGGTTGCAGGGTTGGAATCCCTGTGACTCATGGGGTGTGTGTGCAGAGGAAGGTGTAACCTTGGCTCCTGATCCCCCAGCCCTCGAGTACAGATGTCAAGCAAATCAGGGCGCAGACCCTGGCACTCACCCCGGTGGGCGGGGATGCCATAGTTCAGGATGTTGTCATCCAGGATGAATCCTTTCCCGTCAGGGCAGAGGGAGTGGAACTCAGCTGCAGGGGAGGGGGGGTGACATGCACATTGGGGAAGAGGGATTAATGTCTAAACCAGATATTCCCTCTCTCTGCCCCATGGATTAGACCTTTGGCCCATCCAGGCTGGTATCCCTCCTCCCTGCCCCCACATCAGACCAATGGTCTCATCCTGCCCGGTATCCCCCCACTCCCTCAATGGGTAATGCCTTCCTGACCCCCACAGTTGGATTCTACTAGGTGCCTTGGAGCCTGGGGACTGGACGTTCATAGTCACACCATGTCCAGTAGCAGGTAGTTCCACGATTCATTGGTGGCAGTGAGAATGGCGGAGGGTGGCATGGAGGAGGGGGTAGGGTGTGTCCCACCTGAGTTGGGCACGGGACAGGGGTAGATCTCACAGTGGTCACCCCAGCCAGCTCCCAGTGAGCAGCAGCACTCCTGGCGGGTGATGTTGGTGGCCAGGACGCTGTCACAGAAGACGGTGTCATCGAAGTTCAGGTAACATTCCTTCTTGTTGTCGGGGGGCTCCAGATCTGGGGGTCAGAGGGTAAATCAATCCCACAGTGCCCCACCCTGGAGCCAGATCAAAGCCAGTGCCCCCCACCCCCAGAGGGGAAGGCCCCGTGTCCCACTCTCACCCTCACAGCTGTGTTGATCCTCAGATGGGGTGTATCCCTCATCGCACACGCACACGTAGGAGCCGTCCACGTTCTCACAAGCCCCATGGGGCAGGCACAAGCTGGGGTCCAGTGCGCACTCATCAATATCTGAGGGGAGACCAGTGGGAGATAGAGGCAGGGGGTGCATAATGGCACGCTTGCCGCACAACTACACCTGTGCCCACACACAGATACACACTCATCCCCGCCACACACCTATGTCTCGTGTGTGTCACCCTACAGTAAGCAAACTCACACTCACGGACACTCACACCCAGAAGCTTATACTCATTCCTTTTCCAGTGTGCCACGCTCACTTAGACACACATGCACGGGCCCTTGCACTGCTTTGTGCAGATCTTCACACACCCTGGTGTTCGCTCTTACTCAGCTTGCAGCATATCAGGCTCACACTTGGGCACGAGGCATTCCTGAAGCCTAGTGTTTCATGTGTCTTCATACCCCATCATACCCAGACTTTCCTACCTCCCCCCGGCCCCGTGTGCCATGTCCTTGTGTCGCCACACACAGCTGCTCACACTCAGTGCAACACACGGTCCTCACTGTGTCACACTCCCATGTGTGGAACGCCAGACTCCTGGCATGCTGTGTCCACACACACTGATGCTCACACTTGTCTGTGCCACTCCCCCCACCTCACCTTGGCACTTCCTGCCGTTCACCAGCTTGTACCCGGTGTGACACAGGCAGCGATAGGAGCCCACAGAATTGACACACTCGCCCCCGATGCAGGCGGCCGGGAAGTCACACTCGTTAATGTCTGCAACATGCGGAGCCGCAGGGTGAGGGGGACAATCCCAGTCCCCCGCTCATGGGGCTGTCCATCCTCCCCCACTCACCCAGCCCCCCCGCGGACTTGGCCACCCATCCTCCCTCCCTCCCCCAGCCCCCCCGACTATCTCTCTGGACACGGCCACCCAGACTGGCCCACTTACCCAGCCCCACCCGGACATGGCCACCCAGCGCCCTGCTGGACGTGGCCACTCATCCCCCACCCCTGCACGGCTGCCCAGCTCGGCCCCCTCACCCAGCCCCACTGTAGACATCGCCCCCACATGCCCACCCAGCCCAGCCCTATCACACAGCCAGCCCCACACCCAGCCACTCAGCCCAGCCCCCTCACTAAGCCCCCGCAACATAGCCACCCAGCTCCCTCACTGAGCCCCCCACCACAAGGCCACCCAACCAAGCCCCCCCATCCAACCCTCCCC